>CM056387.1:34836711-34910321 GCA_029718625.1 Synaphobranchus kaupii
ATCCAGGTCAAATGCGTGTTTGGTCGATGATTTGTTTCACGGGCAAAGCAGTGCTTTGGTAATGATTAGCATGGGGATTAAAGGAGTGCTTTGCTCCACCAGGGCAGACTGGCATCGAGAAGGAGCTTTGGCCCATGTGGATAACAGTTCTCCCAACGCCAAAAGCACAATTCCCATCCGACAGAAACTCCCACGAGGGCGGTAATTCAAGAAGATAAATCCTGGAACATAGCGCAAGTCAAGGGGACGGAGAGGCGGGGATGGGGGGAGGGTGGTCCCTGGACCAGGACAGCGCGCGAGAGAGAGATGGGGGAAACCCACATACATCCAGCAGATGAGGAGTCTGAAGACAGCAGTCGCGTGAATCTCACGGATGAGAAGAAAAAGGTTGGCCCCGCAAATCAGGCCGTTACGCCTAACTGTCCTAAAGAATTACACAAACCCAGAGGTATCATGCTAACAGGCAGACCATTACAAGTGACACCTGTCCTGCAGGAGGTGTGGGGGGTGTGGGGGGGGGGGGGGGGGTGGGCTTACAAGGCTTCCAAACCGGATGGGGGAGACTGAAATTGCTGGGGTTAAAAAAAATATTACTAATAAGTTTCACAGCATTATAATTAGTGACGTTTACCAAACAGCTTTACATGGAATCACATTTTTTCAGACACTCTGGATAACTTACACTTTATTTTATTTAATTATTATTATTATTTTTTATTTTTTTTTACATACAATCCATTAATACAGCTGGCCATTTTTACAGAAAAAAAAAGTCAGGTTAAGAACAAGGGTACAACGCCAGCACCCAAAATGCAAATCGAAAACACAAGCCTTGAGTTACAAAGCAGAGTTCCCTAACAATTACTGCCCAACTTTCTCCAAAACACGCCCTTGCCCACCTTGTTAATTTGTATAGCCCTTTTTAAAGAGACCGTCACAAAGACGTTTCACGAGAAAATAACAAGACAGTAACATTTCATCCTGTCATAGTGGGGGACCTATTTGGCCTGCATGGGCCAACACCTGAAAAACTGCCCTGAATCCGGCCTCTGGTGCAGAGGGAGAACACAACTCCAGAACTCGGGCTGGGGGAAAGTTTTGTTTTGGGAGTTGCCGCTCAGCCTTCAGAGGCATTGCAGAAGGCAGCAGGCAGTTTGGCAGACAGGCCGTCGGAATGCAAAACTGAAGGTTATGTTTGGTCCTCATAAGCAACCTTGTACGGCCTTTAGTGTAAGATGAGTCATAGAAAATAAAAAATTAAAAAAAACACTTTGGGAGGACAAATGGCCACACACTCGGCCACTCACACACTCACTGGTCTCTCGGTGCCCCTATCAAGCCAAAACTGTAATGATTTCAAAATATTATGTGGTGTATGGTCGGCATAACTCTACGCAACATTACTGCTACCCATTAAAACATGTAGCCTGGATGGACTGCATGCAAAAGAAAAAAAATGCAGCATAAAAAAGTATGCGTTTTACAAGGTGCTGGGGTTATTTGGAGATCATTAAAGCCATTTGAACATTTACAGGGTTTTTTTAACATATATTTTTAGAAATGGTCCAATATTGCAGCATCTGCATTTCAGGCCTCTTCTGCCTGACCCGAGTTTTCCTTCAGTTAACGGGGGAAAAGCAAAATAAAAGCGGTAAATTTAACATGACATCATTATCTTGCAAGCAAGGCCAAAAAGCGGCCATGGAACTGGGGCCGGTTCCCAAAACTCATCTTTTATAGGGAGAGTGAACACTTTCTATGACACCTCCCAGCAATGTAAAACAAATTAAAAGCTCTTTTCGCATAACCTCAAGAATAGGTTAAGGACGAAATGCCAACATCCATGATAAAACCGCCGGGAAAATGTCCACAAGCGCAAGTGGACCGAGGAAAGGCCACGGGGTCCAGGGTTACGACGGCCAGGATCACACAAAGACCAAAAACAACTCAGCAACTGAGCAAATGTCTCGAAATAATGGAGTTTTGACAGTACTGAGGAGCCTGTGCTGCTCTCATCACCCCGGGGGTATACTACGAAGCAGGATTCCCGAGTTAGCTGGATACCTACACTTAGTAAATCCTGGAAGAGCTCTTTTTATTTCAGTCCATGTTCCAGATCTGTGAGGGTTCTGGGTTTTCCTCAGTGCAGTTATCCAGCTAACTCAGTAATCCTGCTTGTTGCATACCCCTCAGCTGAGAGACAGCATAATAGCCAAATGGGAGTTAAAGAGTGAGACTATGCTCTACATATCTGATACGCAGCCCAAGCTCTACAGGGGACTCCTCCTGGACATAAACTGCTAAAGCCAGTACCGTAAACCAAAAAACATTTCACTTAAGAATCTGGCAAGCAAGAGTTATCCAAGAGCTTTATAAAAGCAGATCCTTGACTGGATGACTTCACAGGGACCAATCCAGAATAAAAAGAGCACTTAAAGCTCAGAAACAGGACAGCTTTTGACAACTGGGATGTCTTCCTCAGAGTCAACAAAGAAGCTAAAGCTGATTGAAAAAGTTAGACGACCTCCATGATCCCCCTACGCAAAAATAATCTCGCCCATGTGACATCTCTTTACCTGCCTTTGCTCTGGGAGGCACCCCAGATATGCTACCTTTCCACTCCCAACATTTGCACAAGTCCTCCAACGAACAATGTTTGCAGAACATGCATATCAGCGATTTATCTCATGGTCGCAAGCACTGTAAACAACACACTTAGTACAAACACCAGCACATAAAGCATGTAAGGCTTCCTGCCAGGGAATTTTAAGCCTTGCCATGTAATCGTGCCATGCATTTGTTACACAGAAACAGCACTCCCGATGCTTAGCGCATTGAGCCGTTCCATGTTTTATTAGACACAGACCATTGAGGATGGTGCTGGATGTGCCACAATCCACCCAAGAGGAAACGACCATTCCCTCCCACCAATGCCCCCCCCCCCCCCCCCCGCCACCCCCCCCCCCCCCCAAACACACACACACACACACACACACACACACACAACCCTTTTCTCCCAACCGGACCCCAAAAACCCCCCCCTTACCTTTCAGCTGCTCCGCCACCCACACTGTGCCCGACCCGCTCGGTCACGCGCCCGTCCTCGCGCCGGTAGCGGTCATCCAGGAAGCCGGCGGTGGCCTCGGAGAGGTGCACCTTCCCGGCCACGCCCAGCTGCTCCATCAGGTTGGCCAGGTTGACGTCGTTGGACCACACGTCGAACTTGAAGCGCTTCATCCCCAGGATGCCGCAGAGCACGGTGCCCGTGTGCACGCCCACGCGCATGTCCACCATCTCCCGCTTCTCCTGGCAGAACTGCTCGATGGCCTGGATCATGCCCAGGCCCATCTCCACGCAGCAGTAGGCGTGGTCCGGGCGGGGCTCGGGGCAGCCCGCCACGCAGTAGTAGCAGTCGCCCAGCGTGCTGATCTTCTCGCAGCACGTCAGCTCGCACAGCCGGTCGAAGCGGCCGAACAGGTCGTTGAGCAGGCCACCAGGGCGTGGGCCGACTTGTTGGCGCTCATCTTGGTGAAGCCCACGATGTCGGCGAACAGGATGCTGACGGGCTCCATGCGCTTCATGTTGAACGGCCGGAAGATGATCTGCCCCCCGGGGGATGGAGGTCTTCTTCCTCTTGTTGCCCTTGGGGCTGGAGGAGGTGGAGGCGGCGGCGGCGGCGGGGGCCCCCGGAGGCGTGGGCGGAGGTAGCGCTTGGCCGAGCCCTCGCTCTCGTCGTCGCCCTGCTTCATGAGCTCGTCGGCCACCCGCCGGGGCATGACGGAGTGGATCATGCGCTCCTTCAGCGCCTTCTCCACCTCCAGGTCCTTCCCGTGCATGATGGCCTGCCCCACCTTCAGGAAGGTGCTGCGCGACCGCACCTCCGACATGATGAACAGGTGGATGCCGATGGCGTGGGCGCACAGGTGGAGCAGGGCCCTGGCCGGCGCCAGCCAGCTCAGCGTCTCCCAGTCCGGGTCCCGGGCCTCGCCCTGTGCCAGGAGGTGCATCCACCCCAGCGCCTCGAAGGAGGCCGAGTACACCAGACCCAGCAGGACAGAGGCATACAGGCGCACCTGGAGGACGCTGTAGAGCAGGAGGAGAACCTCCATGCAGAGGGAGAAGGTCCCCACGGGAGAGAGGCAGGGGGACCAGGGGCTACCGGCGGGGGGGCTGCCGAGGGTCACGTTCCCCCTTTCGGTGGCGACGATGTAGTCCTCTTCCGAAGGGGGCCCCCTCCAGTTCCGTGAAGCTGGCGGTCTGCACCTGCGGCGCCAGGGTAAGCGCAAAGGTGGCGAAGATGAGCAGGAGGAGGCCTGGTTGTAGAAGCGGGCGTAGAGCCGGGTGAACGTGAAGAGGAAGAGGAGGAGGCAGAAGAGGAGGAGGAGGCAGTGGGCACAAGGAAGGCGGGTGGGGTTGCACCGGGCGGGATTGGCGGCGAAGTACACACCCCACAGGAAGCCGGCGGCGGACAGGTAGAACAGGACGTAGCGGAAGTGGCGCTGCGGTCTGCGGGAAGCAGCGTTCCCGGCAGGCCTCCTCCAGGATGGGCGAGTCGAACCCGGGGTCCCAGAACTGCGCCGCCGACCTCTCAAAAAGCTGGGGCATCTTCCTGTGGTGCCTCAGCCCCTTCGCCGCTGTCCTCCGCATACCCGACTCTCCGGAGCTGCAGGCTGGAGGAAATGCTGTACTTGCAGCGCTTCGATCCCCCTGTGGTGCCACCCCCGCAGCCCGTGCTCCCGGCGCCGTGAAACTGCTTCTGCGGTTTGGCACCGCTGATCCGCACCGACACTGCGCCATCGCCGCTAGAGTCGCAGCTGACCTCCGTATTGCGCAGGAGCTGCTGGTGCTGCGGCGAGGCCATGTTTCCGTTACGCGATACGATCGAGGAACAACTAACAACTAACAAGTAATAACTCCAAGATGGCAAAGATTAAGTCGCCATAGAGGACTGGCCTACAGTTTCCCCACGTCCAAACTAGGCACAGTATAAAGCGGATGGATATCAAAATGAAAAAGGGCAGGAGGGAAAACAGATCAATAAAAAAAAGGTATTAAAAAAAACTTCTGCTACGTAAACCACTCACTAGGACCCTTCCAGATACTTGTGTAGTTCATTATTCCACCTCATGACGTCAATCCTCACATTCCTCTCTCTTGAAGCACTCGAATCAAGTGCTCATGCGTTGCCTGTAACTAACGTTGCTATAATTCACGTCTAGTTTTCCACAAGACCGCAATTTTCCTCGAATCCTGGATAATTAAAGGCAGGGTTTAAAAGGCCTTCCCTCATACTTTGTACAAAGACAAAATATTAACAGCCTAATACAGCTTACAAAAAGTTTTGATGGTCACCCTTTACCGACCACCCCAAAGCGGGCTTTTGTTGTGATGTCAACGTTGGTGACAGCTCGACTCGCCTCTCCTCACAGTTCTGGATAATGTAATTCTGCTCAAATAAGTCACATCGAAATTTGACAATAAAGTGCATCGAAGTAGGCTATTAATCCCGGAATAGCCGAACACGGGTTATGTTTTTTTTTTTTGTCTGAGCCTTATTGTTTCAGTCTGCCAGTTCGAATTATTTATGTAACTAGCCAAGTTAATTTCTGGAAGTCAGTAAACACAGTTGAAGTAGACGTGGATACAAGTGTCTGTTACAATTGTGTATTTTGGCAAACATTGTCGCGGGCAATTATTAATTTTAAAATCCATAGAAAAACGGTTTTATTTTCTTTCACTTTGCATTCATAACATTTCGAGAAAACAAAAATTCCAATTCGTTTTTGAGGCTAATGGCCAAGAGCGAGCGCAAAATCATTACCTTGCTCAAGACACCTTAAAACTTGGCAGAAGGTTCAAGTGAGAGTATTAAGGCATTGTTGCGGTGTTTTGAAGAAACTAAAATTTGCAGCTGGCGCCCCTTCGCCCCAAATGCACATACGGTATACCCCGTCCTAATTCCATGGGAGGGCCTATTCGCCAGTATTTCCATGGACAGAGCCCCGTCCTTTCCTGAATTGCCTCTCCGGATCTCCACTGCTGGTCTCCCCAGTTCCTAAAAAGCAGGGCTGGACGAGAGTTTGCGATGAGAATAAACAAAGTATATGATGTTGCGTTAAGGAAAGCGTTGCGAGAAATTGAAGAAAATCTGCAACGTTATTCCATTTTTCCCCCACTTGCACCGCACACACTTATCACAAAAAAAGAGCAATACTTAGCCAACAGTTGAAAATGTGGCTAATAAAAAAAAAAACGTTTATTATATCAATCTTAATAATACTAATAATACCTACGATGACGAAAATGTCCTTGTCTTGAAGGCTATCAATGTTTACCTCTAGCTTTCGTAAAATCCAACTGAAAAAAGAGGGAAGGAATCAGTAAACTTCTATACAGCATCCCGGTAAAAATGTATAAAAGTGTTAATGATATGTAAGCTACGTGCTCCTTCATGGTTCCCGGTTGCATCGAAAGTTTTCCCAGGCACGATCCCCCTCATTAGACAGGAAATTTGTAACCGCATGGAGAGAAGTCCTCCCCTCCCCTTCACGTTCCCTCGGCTTGGGGATTCTCCTGGAAAAAAGTAGCTAGTCTCCTTGGTCCTGCGACTTCAATTCAACCGCACGGAGTGAAGGCGAAAGAGGGGCGACGTCTATGTTTACTATTCGCTTTAAATCAGCACAGGTCCTGGTTACTGCTTTTTAGATGCTCCTTTGCCGTTTATTACTGTTGTAACTCGTCCTCTTCCTTTTTTGACACTCTCCCCCCCCCTGTTGCCTGGCTATAGGCAGTTAAGTCATTCTGTCCGGGGAATACCGCAATGGGTAGCTTCACCTATCCGAGTGCAGACGACAACGCCGTCGTTGCCACCATCTTTTCAGTCTCTGAGAATTCGGAGCCCATCAGAGTGAGTGTACGGTGAGGGAGATCTCCAGTAATATAATAGAGGGGAGGGAGGGGGCAAAGTGGGGGTGCGCGCACGCACATTGAGCCTAAAATGAGGGGGTGGCGAGCACGCATTCGAGGGGAGGTTGAGGGGGGGGGCCTCTTTTTTTCTTTAACCGCAATGAGCGCGTCCGAGCGCGCCCCCACCTTCTCGCGCTTCCTTGCTTCAGACGCCCATGAACGCTACCTTCCCTTTTTTTCGATAGATAAAATCAACAGGGGGGTCCCAAACTCCTGGGTGGACGTGCTCACCATGCGCGCTCTTGTGCCGTGGTGGTGCGCACAGCAGTGCAGGTACCGACAGCAAACAAGGGGTGTGAATTGCAGCGAAATCGGTTTTTTTTTGCTAGGAACTTTAATAATAAGCGAGACTATTCCATTTTCAGGGTTGACTGTCACGACCGCTTTCTACCACAGTGTCCACTTCAGAAAAGCATATAGACTACCAGTTGATCTCACAACACGGTGTCAAACCAAACATAAACGTTTGGTATTTTGCTTGTAACATTTCGGTGCATGTTAATGCGAATTCAGCTAATAATGTTCCTGTCAATGAAGGCTATGCGCCGCTTCGCCGTCAGAAGCAAACAGCTGTTTGACGCAATAGGCAACGGGAATCGCACAGACTCGAGAAATTTCCTGCCCGAATTCAGTGTCAGGGCTGACTTCGTGGGAACCGACGAAAGAAATACAGTGTAGTGTTAGGCTACAGATAGGTGGAACTGCTTCGATCCTGTTAAATACGCTGGCATGTGATCATACCAAAACAAATGGCTTCAAAGAAACTAAATAGTTAGGATATCCGAAGCGATCGATGTACTTCCGAACTAACAAGCAGTTAAGCAGAGTAAACCCATAATTGGCAAACAGCCTAGAATTTAAACCGAGGGGCCGACTAACACGGTTTTGGACAACAGCACCAATACAAACAATTGTTGTTCTTATCATTTGATGATATAGGCTACACATGAAAAACAAACATGAAATCAATGTTTGATTCCTTAATGTAGCCTATTCGTTAGCAGTTATCAGCCGTGTCGCTTCAATCCTGGCCCTGCAACGTTGCTGGCACGTAACATCTTCACTTTATCCTGTGCGTCAGGGGAGAGCGACTGGAACGCACCGATATGTCACTCCTATTCCGGCAGTGGCGACCGGCGACCGAGACCAATATTTCCAGGCATGCACACAGATAAGACCCCCTGCTCAGTCTTCATCGTTTAGAAGAGATTGCCATGGATTAATAACCATCTGTTTAACAGGCAGCTTCCAGAACTGAGATTAAACTATCTGTCATACCATTCAAAATAAAAACAGTGTTTTATAATTAGATAAGATTTGAATGTGCGTGTTTTTTGTTTTTTTTATAAAATTTTGCAACAGTAATTTCTTATTTTATTATAATGGCCACGAGGCATTGCTGTCGAGGTTTCACACTGTAAAAGTATTAGGCGCGTGGTGGTGACAGCGATAATTGTGTTGTGACAACTGCCAAAGAAAGAGGGGGTTAAGGTGCACGAAAGCCTGACGTGACGGACTCTTCTACACAGGTCAACAGCCCTTCAGCCTCACCTTGCACTGTAGAGCAGACAACGCTTGCACTTTGGATCCAATAAAGCCGAACACCTGTGGCGTGGCACACTTATACAGGAACAATGTAAAATACACCACACATACAAAATTTCCAACATACACACATACATACACAAGTCAAGCAAATAGATGGATATGCATATACAGACATACAATGTGTATACACTCAAGAAAGTGGATGCTTACCACACACACGCACACATACACACACACACACACACACACACACACACATACAAAATCCTGAAGTGTTTCTATCCACGTCACGTCACCTCCTGCTACTCCTGCTTGTTTTGGCCTGGAAGTATACGGCCCCAGCCTCTCTCTTTCAATGGTATCTAATGGTGAAGTGCAGACCCTGTTCCTGTACATTGGTGGTGGTTGAGGCGAGTTCCCCCTCATCATTGTAAAGCGCTTTGAGTGTGAGAAAGGCGCTATATAAATGCCAGGCATTATCATTATATTATTACCTTCCGAATACAACTTGTCATGAAAAGTTCCGCATCCCCTGCCCCAGTTCGGTTACGATGAATGATATCACTCAGGTAGGCACTGTTCTAATTATGCATCCACGATTAAACAATACTTACTTACTTTTTTATGTTATATATCCGTTAAAAAAACTATGAAATAGGTCAGTAGGACTTGCCACCTTCACGCTGTGTTTTCGTCATTACTAGCCTCGGTACTCGCGAGCAAGCAAGCTAGTCTAGCTAATTGTCATTAAAACGACGTTATCTCCGTCATCCACGGCAACTTACATATATGCAATTAATTTCTGAAGCAGGTAGTTACATTTTGCATAGTTTTGGTAGTTTAGTGATTAGTCACTAATGACTAAACTACCAAATTATATTTGGTGTATTAGGTGTATTATTGTTTTGGCATGTTTTTTTCAGCCATATGCATAGATGTAACAAATATATAAGTGTGTGTGTGTGTGTGTGTGTGTGTGTGTGTGTGTGTGTGTGTGTGTGTGTGTGTGTGTGTGTGTGTGTGTGTGTGTGTGTGTGTGTGTGTGCGCGGTGTGTATGTGTTTTTGAATATAATATAATACTGTGGTTTCTTTTCCTCTCAGTGTGCTGCTCAAAAGCATGTTACTAAAATCAATAAACATGTCAGTCATTAATTTTGATCATCTGCTCTGCTGGTTGCAAAAGGAAAGGCTTAAGAAAAAGAAAGAGTGGGAGCTACAGCAGGCAGCCCAGAGTAGCAGCTCCCTCCTTTCATAGGCCAACTAGTAGCAGTAGGGCGGATGAAAGCACAAGACAAGATGATTCTGATTTGGAGAGGAGATATATTGTCACCTGATAAAGAGCCCTGTGACTGAATTGGTCTAAACAACTGAACACATGACTGACTGCATTACTTACACTGACTGACTTACATTACTACATCAAATATGTGGTTTCTTCATGGAATAATGTGTTTCAGTAGAATTTAAACAGGTCTTATGTTAAGAACATAGTGTGTGATATGGATGCGGCGGTGTGGCAACATCGGGGGTGGGAATAGTGTGTGTCGGTGGGGTGAGTTCCCTTTTTTTTGTTTGAGCCCCTGCCCCCCAAAATGTCTGTGCACGGCCCTGTAATGATGGTGAAGTGCAGCCTCTGTACCTCTCCCTCTATGGTATTTGATGGTGAAGTACAGCCTCTGTACCTCTCCCTCTATGGTATCTGATGATGAAGTGCAGCCTCTGTACCTCTCCCTCTATGGTATCTGATGGTGAAGTACGGCCCCTGTACCTCTCCCTCTATGGTATCTGATGGTGAAGTGCAGCCCCTGCACCTCTCCCTCTATGGTATCTGATGATGAAGTGCAACCTCTGTACCTCTCCCTCTATGGTATCTGATGGTAAAGTACAGCCTCCTACCTCTCTCTCTATGGTATCGGATGGTAAAACACATACTTGCATAAAAACACATGCACACAAACAAGTGTGTATAAAACACATATGTGGTGTATATGTGGTTTATTACAATTGATGTGTGTGTGTGCGCATGCATGTATGTGCATGCTTAGTTTTGGTGGGTTTTTGGTTGTAAGCTGTTTTTTATGTGTATATATGTCCATTTCTGTGTGTCTGTGAGCATGTATGTGCGAGTTTCTACACATACATGTGTAATTTTAATATTTAATTTAAAGAACACACACACACACACACACAACAATTCAAGGAAAAAAACAAAGGAACATCTGTTTTTATCGCAGTCCAAAAACCTTTATTCTGGATAAACTTTGCTGCCTTGAATACATTCAGTTAAATATTAAAATGTACACAAAATCAGGTCTCCCACATCACATGAATGAGTATTGCACTCTGAGCAACTAAGCAGGGTACTATGCCAGTCTATGATATCATGTTACTTATATAAATACTGGCAACGAAAAAGAAAGACAAACAAAGCGACCAAAAACTGACAAGCTCATCTTTCAGGCAGTTAATAAGAACAGAGCTAAAATAACATAATGTATTTAAATGTGTTTTGACCTCCCATGAAACATTTCATCAGTTTGACCAAGTATCCATTGCTATTTATTTTATTTATTTATTTGCTTTTTGAGTGATGGGAGTCTTCCTACTTTATGCATGAAATATTGATTTGGGAGTCATCATTGAATGATGAATTGCTTGCGTTTTTCAGGCAGTATTGCTTTAATTGAGCGTGCTGTAATAAGAAAAACGTATTTCCGTCAGAATATTATATACATATTGGCGAACTTTAATTTCCAGAAACCGCAGAACAAAAATGTCACGTGTGGCGGCTTTTGACATCTGATTCAGAGGCGGACATTCGGAGATAGGGGTTCCCTTCTGGTGGCCATAAAGGAACATTCAAATAAAACGCCAAAGAGAATTAGAATGACTATGTGCGTTTCCTTCTCTGGTTATGTGGAAATAGCTACACTGACTGGCCAAAAAAAAAAGTCGCCGTTGCACCCATCATGCATAGTGCCCACTGTACAAGCCTCTGGAGGCAGTGTTATGATCTGGGGTTGCTTAAATTGGTCAGGTCTAGGCTCAGCAATGTTATGCAGCAATAAAATGAAGTGAGCTGAGTACCTGAATGTACTGATATGACCAGGTTATCCCATCAATAGGCATATTCCAGGACGGACAATGCCAAGATTCATAATTTTCACACATGAATTGACCACCAGAGTCCTGACCTTAACCCCATTGAAAGTCTTTGGGATGTGCTGGAGAAGACTTCACAGAGTGGTTCAACTCTCCCGTCGTCAATACAAGATCTCGGCCAAAAATTAATGCAACTCGACAGGAATAAATGTTGTGATGTTGCATAAGGTTGTCGAAACAATGCCACAATGAATGCGTGCCGTAATCAAAGCTAAAGGCGGTCCTACGAAATATTAGAGTGTGCGACTTTATTTTTGGCCAGGCAGTGTATAACGTGAGTAGCCCGCTGCACACAAGGCACGTTCAGTCTCTGTTGCTCTGCATGAGCTAGTTGCTATTTTCTTGACACGGTTGTGATTGTTTTTTTCCCCCCCAGAAACGGGGGTGCCTGTGGAGTCAAATGCATTATTAATTGTAAGAAAGAGAGAGAGAGAGAGAGAGAGAGGAAGAAAAAACTGTGCATTTTGATGAGCTTTAATCGCCATCTGCTGAGAGAAACACAAAGAGACGGGCACACAGCATTCACACTCACAACTGGCAACCATTTCGATGAAGGTCTGAGGGCAAACTGCCACGGGGGAGTTCTATTACAGAGGTTTTACCCCTTCACCTCTCTTCCTCCCTCTCTTTCTCTCTCTCTCTCTCTCTCTCTCTCTCTCTCTCTCTCTCTCTCTCTCTCCCCCACCCTGTCTCTCTCTCTTTCTCACTCTGCATGAAGAGAAGTAATTCCTGTGTTATCCAACACTTCCTGTGAGGCTTGTGGGAAGCCGGGAAACAGATGGCGCGGCGTCGTGTGTGGAGCCTTGTGACCGGCACTTCTAAGTAAAGCAACAAGTCGTAAAAAAAAAAATAAGGAGGAGGAGGCTTTGAGTACGAAGTTATGTTCCTGAGGTCCTGCCCCTCCACATTAACCTCTTGCATAACTGCAAAGGCATAATGTTCATTTCACTGACACCTATAAACCCCAGTGTGACTGCGAAGGATGTGGGGAGAGTCAGGGTAGAATTTCCACTGTACTCTGTGGCTTCTCTGTTCTCAGCATGCTCCTGGCAATCCACCAGGCCTGTTGGTCATTCACCACAAACTGGCACTTATAATAATAATAATAATAATAATAATAATAATAATGATAATAGTAACAATATAATAATGATAGTAACAATCGTAACAATAATAACAATAATAATAATAATAATCATAATAATAATCCTATTTTTATTATCATATATATTTTTTATTTTCCCCCTAAATTCCCGACACTGCATGGACCTCTGTTAAATTAGTGATTTAGCTGAGCAATGAAACGAGCATCTAGCATTGTTCAAATAGGGTTAATTCCAGTCGCTTATTTTATCCGTCCTCGTCTCCTTGGTCCTCGCCTGACCCCGGAAATCAATCGAGGTTCGCCATCTTTAAGGGCATTCCAAACTACTAAACGCTCCTCGGAGGAGTGAGGAGGTGAGGAACGAGGAGGCTACCGGAGGATGCTTCAGCGAAGAGACACGAATGTAGCCTTTGTGAAAGCCTTTTTTTCGGTGTATTAAATTATCCACCTCTCCAAGATCTGCCACGTAGCGGGTACACCGCTACACAAATCCAATTTTACCGTTCCTTCCATTTATTATAATGCACTTTAATCTATAATAATAATCAATCTTTATAACTAGCAAAAACCATGTTTATTCATGAAAAAAGAGGCTAAAAAGCATTTTCTTTTTTTTTTTTGGCATAAAAAGCATTATAGTTAAGCACATAAGCATAATATGACGCTGACGTTTGACTGAGCAAGGGACGTTCCAATTGCTTAATGCATGTTGCTCTATTCCTCTGTCCTCGTATCTGATCCTTGCATCCTTTCCTCACGTCCTCCACTGGGCAGAGCTAAGGAGCGAGGAAAGGATGCAAGGAACCCCTAGAAACAAGAAACTGAACATTCTGACCCTTGACCCCTGCCCTCTGACCCCTGTGTTCTGTGCCCTCTACAGTATTGTACCATAAAGTGTACCATAGAGTTCAATGGACTGTACACTCAGCCAGCAGGGTAACAGAAGCAGACAAAAAAAGAATGTCTCCTCGTGGAAATTTCCGGCAGAACAGGTCAATGTGCTTTATAATATACGGACACATTTAGAGCAGGATTCATTGGAATTTGTCAGTTGTCTTGCAGGATATGTTTGTAGGGTTTCATGTGACAAAATAAATAAATGTATAACTGGAACATGGAAGACCGGGGTCTTATGCCCCTTTAATGTCACCATTATAATGTCACGGTAAACATTTTCTTTAAAGAAGGGAGCTGAACGTTAGGCCTGTAGTAGTTTTGTGTGCAAATTGTGCTGAGGGCAGTGTAAGAAAGTCTGGGTCTTCCTCTCCACAAAAAACAGGACTTATATATTGCAGACACATTAAAAAGCAACAACAATAAATACAAAATTTTGAACTCAGAGAATTGGCCTGTTGTCATTTCCCACCAGCTCTACAATAAAAGAAAATCTAAATAAAATTGGATTACAAACCTGCAAACAAAAATTGGCAAACTACTGTTTCCATTTTTTTCTCCATTTTATTCACATACAAAGGGAGCTGGCACAGACTGTTAAAGTCTCATAATTTTTCATTTCAAACTTTTTTACAATTTTTTTTTTGGTTTCAACAATTTTCTTTCCAACGTGTATTTTTTTTTTCTCCAAAGCGATTGACAGTTCTGTACTGCTGTGTAGGGTAGAGAGGAGGGAGTTTGACATAACTAAACTCACCTGTAAAAACTTCACAAACACCCTTCAGCCACGCCCATCCCCGCCCCTCTCATTGACCACCCACTCCCCTTCATTTTGAACCCAAACTTCCACCCAGCATTCTTCTGAAAAAAAAGAACAACAAAACAAAAAAAACTTTAAAAAAAAGATCAAGGAACCGCCATCCCTGCAAACGATGACATCATGGCATTCAGGGGAGGGGGTGGGGCCGGGGGCGGAGGAGGTCAGCTGTAAGGACCATCCATTCTTCCTGCGCACCTCTCCTCTCTCCTCTTCTCTCCCCCACTCCTCTTCCTTCGCTCTTTCCCTCTTTCCCTTCTTCTTTCCTCTCCTTCGTCTCAGTGCTTCCGGGTAGCGGTTTTTGGGCTTCTCCCCGCACCCCGTGGCTTCGCAGGACGAGAGGTTGGGGTTCTTCCCCAAGGCAATGCTGCTCAGGAGGCCCGGGAGCTCATTGGTGATGGCCTTCTCAATCTTTTCCAGGAGGCAGCCACCCATGTAGGAGCACTGGGCCGACAGCTGCTTGAAGCTGTTCACCGAGTTGATGCCGAAGAAGTCGCGGTAGGCGTCACGGTTTGGCAGGTCGAACTTGCTGACGTTGGTCTTGGCCAGGATGGACTTGAAGATGTAGAACTTGTCGGGGTCATCCACAATCTCCTTGAAGACCAGCTCGGGGTCGCTGAAGAAGCTCATCTTGTCCTTGAAGGTCTGGAGGGTAGCGGTCGACCAGCAGGCCGTGGATGCGCACGCGGATCCCGTGCTGGCGGATGAAGGCGATCTTGTTCTCCAGTCGATTCTCGATCACCTGGTTGAGGTCCTCCAGCAGGGAGATCTCCTCGCGCTTGAAGAGGTCGCGGCTGGTGTCGGGGGCGTAGTCGTAGGGCCAGAAGGAGCTGACGTAGACGCGGGGCGGCTCCGTCACATTGATGAGCGGGGCCAGGCTCCAGAAGAGGGCGCCGTAGACCCGCATCAGGTCCTGGGTGGCCAGGTTGTCGGCCTTGTTGAGGATGATACGGATCTGGGACTCCCGGCCCTTTAGCTGCCTGAAGAGCATCTCCAGCTCCAGACCCACGTCCAGCTTGGTCGGGTCAAACACCACAAAGATCAGGTCCGCCCGGTCAATAAACCACTGACACACATCATTGAAGGGATAGCCTGAAGACAGAGATAGAGAGATAGAGTGCAAGAGCGAGAGAGACAGAGGGGAGAGAAAGAAGAGGATGGCAGTGACCACAAGAGGGAAGAATGGAAAGAAACATTCCTCTGCTATTCTATTACTGTCATGTGTGCACCACTATTGGAGTATTGGTAGCATACAGTATGACATTCATTTTACAATATCCATCCTTGGGAAATGGTTGTCCTGACAACATATTTATCTCTACCATCAACTCCAAACGTGCTGTTGTGAAGGGAGCTGTAAGCTGTGACCCCACCCCTTGTCCATTTAGCCTCGCCCCTCCGTTCTCACCCCTCTCCTGCTGTTTGCGGTTCTCAATGATGCCGGGCGTGTCGACGAAGGTGACCCTCTCCAGTAGCTTGTGGGGGCATCTCGACACCGATCAGCTTCTCCAGGAAATTCTGGCCGAACTTCTCCAGGGGCGAGAAGGAGCGGGAGCTGTCGGCCGCCATTACGATGCCCTCGACGGAGCGGATTTTCTCGCCGTGCATGATCACCGTGAACTCTGAGGTAGTGGGTTCAGCGCCTGGGGGGGGGG
Source organism: Synaphobranchus kaupii (assembly GCA_029718625.1). Lineage (NCBI taxonomy): Eukaryota > Metazoa > Chordata > Actinopteri > Anguilliformes > Synaphobranchidae > Synaphobranchus > Synaphobranchus kaupii. Next base: position 34,852,860 of record CM056387.1, read on the forward strand.
GGGGGGGGGGGGGGGGGGGGGGGGGTGTGAAATGATTTTCCTGTGTAGAGCTCATGGGTGAATCAATTTCGGTGTGTGTGTTCAGGTAGAGGAAACCATTTCAAACTGGTAGACAAGGCGGTATTGGGGTTTGTGTACCTTAAAGGCGAAGAAGCATTCAGGTGTGTGCACCTGTGTCAAACCTACAGTTGAGGGGGTGTTCAGGTGTCTGTACCTGTGTAGAACTTACAGGTGTGTTCAGGTGTGTTTACCTGTGTCAAATCTACAAGTGAGGGAGTGTTCATGTGTGTATACCTGTGTAGAACCTATAGGTTAGGGGGTATTCAGGTGTGTGTGTGTACCTGTGTAGAACTTATAGGCGAGGACATGTTCAGGTGTGTGTACTTGTGCAGAACCTACAGGTGAGGAAGTGTTCATGTGGGCGTAGCTGCATAGAACTTTTGGTCAGCGGGTGTTCAGGTGTGTGTGTACCAGTGTAGAACGTATAGGTGAGGGCGTGTTCAGGTGTGTGTACCTGTGTAGAGCTGGTAAGGGGAATCCTGCAGGCCCAGCAGGTAGTTGATCATGGACGACTTGCCGACGCTCCAGGGACCCAGAAACAGTACCATGGGCTTGGAGGTGATCTCCCCATCTTTGAGAAAAGAGGGGGTTATAACCACATAAAGAGAGAGGGGGGGGGGGGGGAGAGCGGGAGGGGGGAGAGACAGACAGCAAAGGTGTGTTGCATCCGGTTTCAAAGAAAAACTGAAATCTATCCCATCATGCTTTCTGACTCCCGCTCCCCAGTGACCTGGCTCCCCGGAATCAGAGTACAACCCCGTCCACATCGCGGTGAAACCGGTTAAGGGGAGAAGCGTCTCACGCTCAGCAGTAAGCTAGCGCTTCACACACCCAAGAGTCATCAGCGGAGCTACAGGAGACGTGTGCTACCAGCGCCCGGTTCAGCTCAGAAGCAAAGACAGTGTGAGTCTGATAAAGCAGCAAAAAAAAAACAAATCCAATCCAATCACGGGCGAGGCGCAGGTGGGCTACACTTGAGCCATTTCTGAGAGCGCACTGCAGTGAAACCTTTTTCTGAGCACTCAAGAAAAGCCAGATAGCGGCGGGGTATTGTGTTTTAGACTCTAGGTCTGTTCTAGGTGGCAAATTCTCCACAGTATTAGCCATGCAATGAAAAAGAAGTTAGCTCTTATGGGAAATAACATACTGTATGTGGAAAAACATTAAAACTATATGTATCTTTTGTACATATGTAGTTGCCATAAGTTGTTTGTATATATTGGCATGTATATGATAAAAAGGTATTTACTACGCTAAATATTTAGCTGTGTTAGCTAAACTTATTTTAATGAAGTTATGTGCATATGTATGCATATATGTAGAAACAATGATAATTCATAGTACAGTATTATCCACACATATGAAGCTAGCAATAATGTTTACATTTTCTAAACCAGTAGCATAGTCTGACATAGTTTAAAATGTATTTCTTGTTTTTGTTATGTTCCCATACAGGATGTTCCTTCTTTGTATGGGAGAGGTCACACTCCGTAAAAACAATGGCGCCGCAAATCACAGGTAAACACAACCGATGACATCACTGGCGAAGCAGAGTCAGAGGGTTGCAGCCAGACAGAGGGACAGGACGTAGGCACAGACATCAGCCCTCGAGCGCAAGATGAGGAGGAGCGTGAGGCAGGGAGGGGAAGCTTAGGGACAGACACAGTTGGACTACCGGAGTGCACAGTTTTGGGTTTTGCTTTTTAATTCTCAGAGATTGGGGGTGAGGGTGAGTGACAGGAAGTGATGTCAGCCTCTTCCGTTTTTTGGTGTGGCCGTGAATGCGGGAGCCTCCGCTAGCGTTATACATTTAGCAGAGGGATGAGCGCGGTGTGTGTCAGAGGTGTCAAAAACCGAAAATACTCCTATGTACCCCATAAACCCCCCGGCACAGCCCTCTTCACAGTACACTCCGCCCACTCGAGCCGTTCGAGCCTCACACGCGCGCACGCACACACGCACGCACGCACGCACGCACGCACGCACGCACGCACGCACCCGGTCTGTGACATCACAGAAGAGTCCTCCCACCTGATCCTTATTAGCTGCCAAAAATTCAGACATGTGACCAAAAGGCCTTGAAACCAGAAGGCTGTAAGACTGATTCCCAGGTGGGCTATTATACCCACAGGCAACGGTATTGCTGCACTAAATAACCTGCAGTATAAATTAATATGTTGTGTAAAATGTAAGCAGCAGTGTAGCATAGTTAGCGAGCCGTGCTCATAATTCAGACAAAGCTAATTCCATTGCCGGGCAGGGCACTGCAGTTTACCCTTGAGCAAGGGACTGAGCCTGAATTACTTCAGTAAGATATCCGGCTGGATAAATAGACTGTGAACTGCATAAATACAAAAGAACTGTAAAATCCTGACGTTGAAAGTTAATTCTTCAATAATGGTCATTGAAAATGTTTCTATTTCCCAAGTATCGGGGAACATTAGATATTCCATGTGTTTACTCAGCTTCCCAACAGCTGCCTTTGTAAAACAAAGTAAAACAATTAAGTAAAAAAACCTCAAGAATTAAGAAAATAGACAGAAAAAATGTTTTTGTTATTTTCACCATGTTTAATTTCCATTACGCAAAAAACACTTCTATTTAATTTAAAATGTTCATTTATCATTTCCATTACTGATATTTAATGAAAAAGTAATATATGTAAAATATAAAATAAGAAAATTAACAGAATAGGTGTAATTGGGCTGCTGTGTGTCTGTGATATTTTTATGTATGAGAAAACAAAATGTTTGTTCACTGCTCACTTCGTTACAGTTATTCAAATGTTACTAATGTGGAAAACTTAACAGCGTGCTATATATAACAAAATGTATCAATTATTACAAATCTTGGGCTATAAAATGCCACATTATGCTATATGCTATAATGCTATATGCCATATAATGCTATATAATTAAAACTTGCACGTTAGGTTCATTAAGCTTACAAAATAATACGGAACACATTAGAAATATTTATAATTCTGTAACAAAATTATCAAAATTCTTCTCTAAATGTAACATTATTTGAATAATTAATATCCAATTAATTTATATGATATTCTGTATTATGGAACAAGTCCTCGACTCAAACTGCTGCTTTCTCGACATTTGTTGTTTGCTCACGAAATACCACACAATCTGCGTATGTTTAAACGCACATCCATGAATAGAACATATTCACTATTCAGTTTGAGCACTGAATGGCTCGTGGCATCACGGATGGCCGAATATCTGTGCTAGCTCCTCTCTGTGCTCCCGGGAAGCCACTGTGTGTGTCGGTTTCATTCTGACAGAGTGCACAATCAATAACATTTGATTAAACCGTTAATTGGAAGCTGAGCTGGATTCAATCTCTCCCCTGACGGTCGTCAGTGGTGAATGACATGGATTGTGCGAGGAATGCTAATGGTAATAGCATGACAAAGCAGGACAGAAAATTCTACTATGGTGGGTTCTTGTGCACGTCTTGCCACTTGCAACGCATATTCAAATCGGATTCATTGAATGTTGGTAAGACTTGATTGATTAAAGATGGAGTGCAGCTAATTGAACCAATTAATTAGTTCATAATTGAATTTAATTAAATGAGGTTAATCGCGACAGCTGCCCTGAATACGTTTTTAAGGAACAAGAATTTCTGGAAATAGAGTATATATCAAGTTGATTGGAGTTGGTATACAATTAATGAATCTATTAAGCCTTCTTAATTAGAAGGTCAGTTGGAATGAAAACCAGTGCACAGAGTGTAATCCCAGGAGGCAGGAAACACTGCCGTATGGCACGTGACCACATGTTTAGTCATGTCATAGGGGAGGAGCCAAACAGCTTGATGATGATAAGCTATAAAAGGCTGATGTGTGTGTGTGTGTGTGTGTGTAGGGGGTTGGGGGGTGGATCTGGGGCAAGAAGGACAAGGGGTAAACCTCAGACAGTGCCATGCACGCACAGTTGGTGGCCCTTCCCTGCATACCCACCTGTAGCTGACGCCCCCAGGGTTCGTCCAGGGTAGGCTGTTAGATGGAGGGAGGGAGGGATGGGGGGAGGAAGGAAGAACAGTCAGATGCAGTGAAAAGGGAGAGCGACAGAGAAGAGAGGAAAATAAAGAGAGCGGTAGACATGAAAGCGGGAGGGAAAGACAGGGGAGGAGAGGTGAAGAGATGGGCGGAGGAAGGAATGCGAGAGAGAGAGAGGTGGAAAAAGAAAGAGAGGATGGCGAGAATAGAGAAGGAGGGAGTGAGAGAGATGCAGACAGGTGGAAGAGAGGAGGAAAGACAGGCAAACGGGAGGAGTCGGGTGGAGTGAGGGCACGTGGGAGAAAGTGAGAGACAAGGACAGAGAGAGAGAGAGAGAGAGAGAGAGAGAGAGGGAAAGAGATACTGGAGGAACGAGTAAATATGTACAGAGACAGAGAGAGAAACAAACACGATACAAACAGAGAGAAAGACAAGCTAAGAGAGGGACGGTGAAAGAAGAAGAGAGTGAGAGAAGTAGAGAGAGGAGTCAATATATTTTTTAATATATTTGCGAAGTATTGTGAGGTGAGAAGACTGTATATGATTTGACTGTGGGTCGACTGTTGGACAGAACATGACACTCAGCGTTTTTCTCCCTTGATTCTCTAAAGTTTCATACTGCCATCAGGAGCACCTCTTCCGGAAGAATAAAAAACTGAGAAACTACATTTTCCACTCACATGGCCGGATGTAAATCAGATTTTTAATCAGATCCCGTGTATTTGCAGATACTCTGAGATGAGGTGGCTCCCGGTGGCCTTCGAGAAACCTGAGGTAGTCAGTGGTATTGTGTTTGAAGAGTTGAGAGAGGAGAGGAGAAAAAAGCAGAGGAGTAGAGAGAAGAGAAGAGTGGACCACAGGAAACGGTATGAAATGAACAGTGACGTACACTGATCTATGGTGAGACAAAACGCATCTTTGACCGCATGTGTCAAACATGCCCAGGGCCCGTATTCATAAAGCACCTCAAGATAGGAGTGCTCTCCTACACTGTACAAAATGTCTGTGAAGATAAAATAAAATGGTCAACGAAATTACGAAATTGTAAACAACCGAAATGTAAATAATGGTATTATTTACAGCAAAACACCATAATATAATTAGATACAGTCTGCTGTGTATACATGCTTAACTAATTGGTACTGTTATTTATACACTGTAAAACAAAAAATGGTAAATTTTATGGTAAAAAAAACTTTCATATAAAAACACAATAATATGTTAAGCATTCGGTAGCAGGTTGTCTATCTAATCATATAATGGTGTTTCAACATAAACAATACAATTATTTACATTTTAGCTGTTTATAATTTCATACCTTCACTATTTTACAGTCTTATAATAAAATTCATGGACACTTTGTACAGGGTATAGTAAAGTTCTGGCAACCCAGTTTTACCATAAAATGTACAATTTTTTATAGTGTAGGATCAGTTTTGCCTTTTTGCTTATGGACATGGGGAAAGCTGATCCATAATGAGCACTCCTGCTCTGAGATGCTTCATAATCGTAAATTCAGGCCCGGATCTGACATTTCAGATGGCTGTCATTGGGAGAGTTTAGTAGTGAACAGTGTTCCTTGTATATCTGAGCCTATGAAGCCACTCTAAATATTCATTGATCTTCTTGTTCTGTGGTTATAGGCACACTGTCCTGTGTTTGCAAATCAAATGCATGTAAAAGAGGAAGTGAGGTTTGGCCGCTGCTCTGGAACATGGCCGTACTGCGGGCGGAGACAGGGGAACAGGTGGAGTTACTGACTGGCAGACTGACAGGCGGGCTGATTGGCTGAGAGACACACTAACTTGCTGACTGAATGGTTGAGAGAAACTGGTTGGTTGAGCTGGTTGGCTGACACACTGGCACACTCACTGTCAATGAGTGGTGATTGGCTGGGAGACATATTGACTGCTGATCGGCTGAGATACACTGTAACCGTGCTCAGTGAATGGATGAGAGAAGCATTCACCGATTGGCCAGTGAAAACACTGCGGTGATTAATTTACTTGAGACACACTAACTGACACTAACTGATTATCTTGAGAAACACACTAACAGACTGGCCAGCAGGTACATTGATACACAAACCTGATTGGCTGGCAGACACTTTGACATGTTAACTAACTGCCTGAGAGACACACTGACCAACCTGACACCCTGAGAGTCCATTTAAGCTCTTGTGACAAGCGTGTGGTTTATTACCACATCAACCCACCAGGGGGCGAGCCATCTTTTAATTACGGAAGAGCACGGACCGCAATTTCATCCGCGCAGGCTAAGTGCTGTGAGAGAACACTACTAAAATAACTTCCCTCCTGCTCCTGCTAAACTTAGCCGGGTCCAGCCAGACCACCGACATGGGAAAACAAACTGACGATCAAACTAAATAGAACAATGTGCAAGACTGAAAAATATAATGATGTGAAGAAAAGTGGCAAATACTTTGTGATGAGAGTTTGAATCTGAATCTGCAAACAGAGAAGAGGGTAAGAGAGCGGAGAAAATATGTGCCAAGATACAGTACCTGTTCCAGGACACAGAGAATGCCACACTGTTTTTGTTCTACAAAATGTGGGGCGGGCACTTTTTTTTGTGTAACTTGTGTACATCCAAAGTTAAATGAAGTAACCAAAACTTTTGTGCTTTTTTCTGCAGAGACACAATGTAAAATAATTTATATTTGACGTTGCAGTAATAATCCTTTGATGAGGGACATCAGCTTCAAACTGTGCTGCAGTTGGCTCACTGTGTGTTATCCAACCCTGGGTGTTTAGTTCATTTATTTATATATATTCTTTTACCATCGCCCAGCGGATCAAAACATTAACAGGAGCAGGAAGAGGAAGAAGAAAAAAAAAAGACAAGAAGAGGTGGAGCCTGAGGTGGAGTGAGAAGGGGGCGGGGCTTGTACCTGAGATCTCGTGCTGCCGGAGTTCACTGTACTTGTAGGCTTGCTCCATGGGTTTGATGGAGGAGTGATAGATCTTACGCAACCTCTGCAGAGCCCCTGGAGGACGGAGAGATGGGACAGAGAGACAGAGAGAGAGAGAGAGAGAGAGAGAGAGAGATAAAGAGAGAGAGGGAAAGATGAAGAGATAGAGAGGTGGAGAAAATGACAGGGTCAGGGGTTAGAGGGGAGTAGAAGGGAAGAAGGTGAGTGATAGAATGGAGAGAGGGAAAAAGAAGGGAGAGAGGGAGTGAATAAAATCAGATAGAGGGGTAGAGAGATGGAGTGGAGTAGAGGAAAGGAGGGAGAGGAAAAAAGGAAAACGCAGAGAAAGGTAATTTTCAAAAACAGAGAGAGAGAGAAGAATAGGGAGAGAAAGAGGTGGCAAACGGCCCAGGGTGAAAGAGAGAGGAACAAACAACTTGAGAATCACGGACTCATCTGCAGAGCACATTTCTTACAAACACAGAGGAATAAAACTGCCAGGAAGATGGAGAGGGTGTGGGAACACATGGGCCTTTCACTAGCTGGCCCTAAACCGCATGCATTGCACAAATGACTCGCCCATCTTCAGGCTCTGCGGCCCGGTGATTAACATCAAAAGTAGCAAAATAAATAAATTGTGCATGCGCGTGTGTGTATGTGTGCGTTGTGATAATGGTGACCAGTCCAGAACTGCCCTCTCCCTTCACATTCCCTTCACATGAAAAGGGCCTGCTTGGTCTCAGAACTGCTGCATTTTAACCCACACATCTACTCATCTGGGCCAGTTCAAACGGTACAGGTACCGCCGCTATTATAGCCAGTTTTATTGGGCGCTACTTAAGACGCTTCGACCTGGATTCAATCAACGTTCGCCTTTAACTTTGGTCTTGATTCAATAAACATTTATCCTTAACTTTTACTATAAATTTAATAAATGCAATAATCCTTTTAATAGAATTTTATGAATGCAAGTGTCCATCAATCCATTATCTAACCCGCTTATCCCTGGTCAGGGTCACAGGGGGGGTTGGAGCCTATCCCAGCATGCATTGGGCGAGAGGCAGGAATACCCCCCTGGACAGGTCACTCAAACACTCATACCTATGGGCAATTTAGAGTCCCCAATTAACCTAACTGGCATGTCTTTGGACTGTGGGAGGAAACCAGATTACCGGGAGGAAACCCGCGTGGACACGTGGAGAACATGCAAACTCCACACAGAAAGCCCCCTAGCCTGGATTTTAACCCAGCACCTTCTTGCTGTGAGGCGACATGAATGCCTTGAAGTGTTTTTTTTTTCTAATCTTCACAGCCACAGTTTGGTGAATTCAATTACTGGTGATTGCTGAACTCGGCAATGGTGTTGGTGAAGATAAAAACAACAACGAATGATATCTACAAATAATGATTAATTATTAAATATAATAAGAAACAAAAAATAATACTCATTTTAATGAATAAATAAAAATAATGAATATATATTAATAAAAATACATGTCCAATAACAAATTAATAAAATAATAATATTAATAATAATAATACCTGCATAGTCGCCGGCGGGCTCCTCTGAGGCAAGCCTGAGCGTTTTCTCGATGTGAGATCGGTCTCGCAGGATGGAGGTCAGCACATCCTCCTCTTCCTCTGCAGAAAGAGGAAGAACAGCCGCGAGTCAGTCCAGCGCACACCCTCTGCATGGAGACGCCGGTCCCTCGCTCGCTGTAGTTTGCGTGTCCCGAAGTTCCACGCGTGTGGCGTGCATGACCTCATCCGTCCCGTGCAGTGCACCACGGCGTATGATTACTCTAAACTTGGACTTTAACAAACCAATGAGAACGATAGCAGCTAAAACGCAGTATAATGTCATTAAGATGAAGGCCTTTATCACAGTGATAGGAAATTGGTATGCAATAACCAGAGCTACACCATCAATGGTGATTGCAAGACTGCACTGGAAAGAGCTATTTCATGGAAAATAAATAAATACGTAAAAACATGAATAAATAACTAAAATAAAATAAATAAGGCCCAACCAAGCATGAAGACAAAATAGCAACGGTAACCAAAGTAACCAGTAGGCAACACAAAACCAGTACTTCACTAGGTTACTTTACCAGCTCACGCTGTATTCTGAAAGTAATTTAATAGCAGCGATGACCTGCCCTTTGAAATCCATATTGTTTTCGCTCTCCTAGATAGCTATGCTCCTATTTCTGTACGCGTTTATGTACAGGGAGAGAATCCCACGAGGAGCTAACAACCAAGGGTATCAAGTTTTAAGGCGCAAAGAGCGTGTAGCTGGACATGATAACTTAAGGGCTGTGTTCAATCTGGTATATATATCCCTGTCAACACACAGATACCAGGGCCTGGTTAAGTGAACTATAACTTTGTGCCACATACTCTAACTCTAATGACCAGCGTTTGTCCACTTAGTGTTTCAAGTGGATAAATAGAGTGTGTTTATCTTTTTGCTTTCAGCGAATGGAACATGACCGAAGGATGTCCCCTTGAAGAAGCTTCTACTAGCTGTAGGAAGCTGATTGAAGGGGACATTGCTTGGTCATGTATAAAACACATTCTATTTATGTGTTGGGTGCATTGTTATAGCTGACAGTAGAGAATCACTAAAGAAAGGATTAATTAAACCTCAAAACCAGAGGTGGCCAACCCTGGTCCCGGAGAGACATGGGAAATGCATCAAAATCAGCCACAAATGTAGACCCAAGAAACAAGGTAAGTTATAACTGTGAAACCAACCGGTTTACCTGATCAAATAAGAACCAAGTAACACCAAACCAGCACACCCCCCGCAGCATCTCCACTTCAAGGTGGAAAACGGCTGCTGTGAACCTCCTAATATAGCTCTTGGGATTCATTCATCTGTTCGGAAAACTGAAGATGGAAGTTACAGGAAGTGGAAAATATGCAGCAGGATTCACTTAATCTCAAACAATGGCAGCCATTCCCTGATACCTGCCGTAGTCCCATTTACCCCTTACAAAACACTTTCTATTTATTTACGCTTTCTATTTATTAAATATATTAATGGTAAACAGGGTTGGGTTGCATAATAATTTTATATAGACACTTACAGGAGTGAATGCAATGATGCAAATATCAAATCCTGTCCCAACCATAGACGTGCATATTTAACTAGACAGGAAAGAACGCCCTCATCCAACCCAAGCTGTGAAGCCCCAGAAGTAAGCCTGTACTGTGCATGTTGAGTGCAAAACATTGGAGATCCCATTTAAATGAATGGGGCATATCAGACGTTTGAAGGCAAAATTAAACTTCCCCGATGATATTTTTAACTTGATTAACGATCATTGCGTTTCATATGAAAAGAATATTGTGAAAATATGTTGAATTTTTTAGGCAAATGTACACATCATCAATTTAAAAAATATTTCCCCAAAACCTCCGGACCAACAAATTGCTACACGTAATTAAATTTATGGCCACAAAAAATATTGACTGATGAGGTTTTCTTTGATCATTAAATCATCCTGGTTTTCTACATTGAATTCAATGGGCAGCAAGCTCTTTTGCGCTCACCATGCACAGTACAGGCAGGCGCAGTTTCCCGTCACTGCCTGCCCGGGCCCTCCTACCCTCTCCAGTTCCAATGTGCACTCTATGGTTCCAACGCACAGTTTCAGTTTCAACCAATCAGCGGCTTACATTTGGTTCCCAGGATTGGAGTAGGCTTCAATATTACCAATTACTTTGCCTTGCACTTTGCTTTTCATTGTGAACCATGTCTGAGATGGGTAGGAGTGCAGCTTTTAGCTAGCTATCCAACATGGTGGGTAGGTCACTCTTGTACGGTCATTTGCAGTACTGTAGGGGTATGGCATATTTTAAAACTTAGAAAATGAAACTACTTTATGAAATATAAAGAGCAAGACATGCCCATGAATTATAGCAAAAAAATATAATCATATTTGCGTGTAAGTTATTGTATGAAAAGGGACTGAGCCCGCAAGCAGGGGAGCCGTGTAATTCTGTGGCCAGCGCAGTACAGTGTTCTATAAACTACCCAAATAAAACTGGGCCTGCGGATCGGAAGAAGCAACTGCGCAACCCCATATATAACACAGACACTGCTGCTGGCTTCTATTAGCGCATCAAGAGAAAGGAATGTGCCGGAATCACATCAAACAAAAACTATGCTGTCATTGTTCCTACAGCAGACAGGCTTTGAACCAGCTCCTCGCATTCCTAGCCCCCCCCTAAAATGAGAGAAAAAAAAGCGGGGCTTTGAGCAAATCAAGTCTAGCCTGCGCTACAAAAATAACTCAAAAGGAGAAACGAGCCAGCCTCCAGCGTATGAGGTCCACAGGAGGCTGCTGGTTCACTATGCTTGAGGCGGGGCTCTCGTACTGAGTGACCGGTCTCTGTTAATGGAGGATCCGTTCCATCTCCATTTCAAAGCACGCAATGACAGATTAATGAGTAGTCTAAATCATTTTAATAACTCTAAATCAATTATACTTTTTGTTTGAAGAAATTACTGTGCTGTAAAGATATATTGCGTACTATTTTTAACCACCCACAAAAAAATACTACCTGGATCGCAATTTAACATGTACGTTATGGTGTGGTTTAAACTAAACATCCCGTTCACCGCTCAAGAGTCGCTATTAGCACAGTTTGTTATTTTCCTTTATCAGAATCCTTTCTGAAATGGGAGTGCACCTTACAGTCATGCTGATTGGTTGATCTGAGATATTGCCCCACCTTCTTCTGAAATGGCTATCCCTTTTTCCTCATAATTAACATGATTTAAAAATGCATTATATACACAGCAGTCAGCAGCGTCTTTATTTTGGTATTAATGTTCTTCAGAATCTCGGAATCAGCGACAAAGAAGCCACAAAGAAGGCACAACGTGATATCAAAACAAGATCCAAGGACAATTCAGAGTGGATTAAAAAACACATAAATCCAGTAGTAAACCCTATCCAAGCATACATTTGCAAGATATTCCTTTACGTTGTTTGTTATTATTATTATTTATTTTTTTGACAAATCTGCAGTTTGCAAATGTGTAATTAAATCACATAGCATCTCACCATCAATGCAACTGGACAACTTACAAACATTCAATCATTACAGCAGGCTATAACAACGGCATTCATGCCCCTTGTCTGTTAAAACAGTGATTTGTTATATACTTGTTTAACATCAGTCACGATTACATTTGCCTTTGCAATAGATGTAAACTTCAATTGTTACTTTCTTGGACTACTTAACGCTTGAGGTGAGCTGCCATTTTGTACGACATTGTAGTTCACAAGACGGGCTCACACAGACATGAGTCAAAGGAAGACACTTCATGTGCAGCTCAGCGCAGGCAGATTCGCGAGGACCCGATTAACTAGCAAATATGACCCTGTCATCCCAGCCAACTGAAACCCTCCCATTCCTGGCTGACGCTAATGGCTATTGTGCATCGCCCTGCAAGGCCGTCAGCCACAATACCAACATGATCTATATTCAAAACCAGACCGTGATTTCCATCCATGCACTAGACCAGCACCTTAACACGATGAGACACTCAGCAGCCCAGCAGCACACAAAAGGAATGCCGTTTATTTAATAATAACAAAGATAAGTCCTAAACATTTAGCTTCTTCCTTATTTAATGAAAAAAATAATAAATAAAAAATTGAGTTGAGTATCTTGAGACAGTATCTTTTATGAATGGATTTTTTAGACACATCTTCTTTCATATCTCCTGTATTGTGTGTAATTAGAAAAGCACTGTCCTTCCTCTCCTGTGACCGGTTGCTATATCTCCATATAAAGGTGTGACGCTAAGTAATGGGCGGGCCCCACGGCAAGCCCCGCCTGTTTGGTGGATAGTCATGTGACGTGAAACATGCGGATGGCATTCATCTCTCATGGCGGCCCTAACAGGCTTTTTACAGTATTGGGTTGCAAGTCTATTTATGAACTAGGGGGCTGGGAGGGGGGCGAGATGACAACGACTTGTCATTTGGGAAAGAAAATGAAATGTGTCAGACCTTTTTTTAATTTCGCAGGCACCCCACTTTGAAATAAATACCCACAATTGTTTTATTGCGTGTCAGATTGCACTTTATTCCCCCCCAGATTAGAATGTTCCAGCTATTTCAGGACCGTGAGATTCTGTCTGCAGTCAATTTAGCCGAGCGCTTCTGAAATCTAAAAATAAGCGGATGAGGACTACTTTGTTTAAAAGTAACCATGGTTTCACAACATGCGGGAGGACGGGGGGGGGTGGGTCTCCCCCGTTTCATGACACCGTCAAAAGCGGGACGGGGGGGAGGGGGGCGCCTGAAACGGCCACGCAAAAGAGGAGCAGAGGAAGGAGCCCTCTGTCTAATTATAGCGGGATTTAACGGCCTGCCGAGACTGTCCTTGGGTGCCCAGGAACATGCGACGCTCTGCAGCGACTGCATGCGGCTCCTGCAGGTCGCATTTCGCGGCAGCGCCGCAGAGCGTGCTAAATATAGGGACAGCTGAGGGAGATCTTCCTGATTCACACCTACCATGAGCCCGGGGCAGAGGGGGGGGAGGGGGTAGGGGGGCCCGTTTGTGAAAACCTTCCTGCCGCCACCCTGTCCGCGCGATCATCTCTCACCCAAAAAGCGCCGGGACGCTATAATAAAGCCTTTCGCAAATACTGAGATGCAACGCTGACAGGAGAGTTGGAGGGACACAGACAGGCGCACGCAGTTCGGCTACAGCAGTGTTAGAACGCCTCGGCCTACAAAGAAGTAGGCTACAGGATACATACTACACAGAATACATACTACACAGGATACATACTACACAGGATACATACTACACAGGATACATACTACACAGAATACATACTACACAGAATACATACTACACAGGATACATACTACACAGGATACATACTACACAGGATACATACTACACAGGATACATACTACACAGAATACATACTACACAGGATACGTACTACACAGAATACATACTACACAGGATACATACTACACAGAATACATACAGTGCATATACACACATATGCACACACACACATGCACATACAAACATACTGTGCAGAAATCCCTCTCCCCCCTTTCCACTGGAAATGGCTGCAATTGTGGCATAATCAGAATCATAATGCAAGAATCACCAATGTCATCATCGTCGTCATGCGTTTTCCATTCGTCAATTTAGTAATGTTAAAATGAGTGTAACAGAGAATTTAATCAACTGTATATTTGAATTTAAACACCATGTATATAATGGGTTCATTATAGATTACATATATATGCTGTACCAACAGAAGTAGAAAGAAATTTATGAACCACACACACAATTTTACTTTGCGATGTAAATACTTTTTGAAGTTACATGACTGACTACAACTGTGAGAGAGCGTCAATAGATTGAACAATGTCCATTTTCACAAATAGATCACAAGTAATATCTGACCGCCATTGTTATCTGGAAAACAACAAACCCCTACTTAAGCTACCCAATGTTTCTGCTGAATCTAGAGTTGAAAACTAATGTCAAAGCCCTAATATTGTAATTAGTATCAGTCAGTGCCTGCCATGATGGTGACAGACTGCACTGACTACATGATGAATGGCAACACGGTTTTCAGGATTTGGGATTTACATGGACCAGGATTTGTAAACATGTAGCAGGGATTTGGAAATAAATGTACCAGTCAAAGGTAGTGCCAGACTGGTGCATAATCACAAATCAAATTAGTTCAATACTTCAATATTCCCTACAGAATGTAGATTAGCAAGAATGATCACAGAACCAAGAATCTTTCAGATTGAAAAAAAAAAAAAATCTCTCTTTCCTGTAAACAGAGGATAAATAAACAAAATAACTAAAACCAAGAACAAAACCTCCAATCAGAAGTATAAACAAGCACATGCCTCAGTGCACAAAACAATTTTATACAGAATCCCATTTATGGCCGTAGTTCCATTTCCAACTAATTTTTTAAAATGTGATTTTGGACACATCCCAGGACACAACACAAAGCTGCTGTCCGGCAATACCTGAAGAAGTATGCAATCAATCTCCCACATTAAAACCGTACATGCCTTATAAATAACGCTTTCTAAATTCTCTCTCCCATCTGCATACCTTCTGGCTCACTCCACTCTATCCGCCCCCCCCCCCCCAGCCCCCACACACACACTTGCAGAGAGACATCTTGCAGAGGGGCTTTGGACCAAAGCTCGTCCAAAGTCCACAGACAATGAAGGGACTTGAACTTTGACATGCCCCCCACCATTTTATCCCCTTCCTCCAGACCTGTCCTGCACCCTCTCTTACTGAGCAGCGTGACAGACTGACGACTGCTGTCCAGCTTATCTCCATTTCTCACAAGGGATCAAGGAATAGCTCTTTTTTTAGACTTTCTTACTTATTCTCAATACATGGTTATTTTTTTTCCACTTTGTAATAATTGCCCCGTAAGAAAATGTGTATATAAGCCCCCTGACAGTTTAAGATGAAAGGAACACAACACCAAACCAGAGCTCCACTTACAGATTTATTGACCGGTTAATTGATTCTATATCAGATTATTGGCCCTGCCTGAACTGGTGTATAACAGCCCACTACACGTTGCTTCCACAGGAGTCAGTAGAGTCACTCAGAACAGCTGCTTCCCTTTTGCTGAAAGTCAGCTATTAGCATTGTTGCTGCATTTGGCCATCTGGGTTCCATGGAGTTTTTTTTCAAGGAAGCAGAACATTGTGTCCCAGAACAGGGAATAATTCCACATCCTCCTGTGCAGCAGGGTGAGAAAAGGGCAGAGAAATGAACAACAGTGCTGGAGACAGGGAGGGTGTCGCCCAAAACACGAGAGAAAAGGGTGCTACGTTAAGTTCACTCCGTAAGTTTACCAAGCTTGGAAATATGAAGGATATTTAGAACAAACTGCAACCCATAAAGTCAAGTAACTGCACGTTGTATCAATCTACTTGCGTTTATCATGCAAAATTGAATATTAAATGAAATTCAGTTACAAGAAGGTATGCCATTCAACTCCATTATTAAATAATGTCAACACTCAAGAATAACACCGTATGTAATATATTCCGTGTGTGGAATGTGGCTAATGTGGTGGTATTTATAGTGTGTGTAACATAAAAGGTTTGTGCCTGTGGGGTTTTATCCCACAACTGTTGAGAGCTTTTTTAAGTGTCCGTTTCCAGGTTAGCAGCGGGATTGGGTTCTCCCCCGAAGAGGCAGAAAAACTAACGTGTCATGTCGTTGGGGAGGCAGGGGCTGCAACCTGAGCTACAGCCTAGCGCATGCGCTACATAGATCCAACGCCATTTCTGCAAATCCGTAACCGTAATTCTTATCTGCTGCAACAAAAAACGACAACGGATGTTGCTTGCCATTACTATCCAGGGACAAACGATCCCGTGCAGAAAAACATGGAATGGATCTCGAAAACCAGACCTTTGTCACATTTTTATCTGTACCTTCTTTTTTTTGCCACCCAACATGGGGCTGTATATATTCAATGAGTGGCAATCCACTCATTGGCACCCTAATCTGGAATGTCCAACTGTCTCCAACTGTCTCCAATGCACGAACCACCCTGCTGATACGGGAGAGATGGGACATCCATGGTTCTCCTCTGAGTCACGTGCCAATCGACAGCTGCTTCTTTTCACGTCGTAGACTGCAGTTAAGCTTGCACAGGGAGCAAGACCTTTGCTGTTGGAGGAAGACCTTTCATATATGGCTTTGACATACAGTCTTACCAGCGCACTTATCAGGCAGTGGGGGTCGTCCGAGAGCAACATGGAACCCTGTCTGACTGAATCCTACCATACCCTGAGCGACGCAGTCACCAACTGTGCAATGCCCTGTGGAGCTACAAACAATGTCCCGCATTCGATCCAAGGCTGAGAGGCTCATCCATGCACTACTGCGTGGTGTCTTATCCGAGTGAGCCATCCAGCCACTCATTTGTACCAATGGACATCGAGAGCAAGCAAAGACCACCTCTCTGGTTTAACTATATGGTGACTTGGACATCCAATGCCAGACCACATCTGTAAAGTTTAAAGTTTAATGAGGCGTTAGGCTGAAGAGGAGATGAACCTGAGGCGATGTCTGGGAGAGGCATCTATAAGACCCCCCACTCCCCCTCTCCCAACTGCTGACAGACAGACAAGTATCTAAGCCTTCTAGAAAGATCTGCGCCCGCCGCCCCCTCTCCCATCCTATCCTAGAGGCTGCCAACAGGGGGCGGCGGACTGACTTCTTTCCTCAGGTGAAATGAATCCACCTCACCCCTGGCATTAAGTGGACCCCTTCCCCCTCCAATTGGCCCATGTCCACATGGGGAGCCCCCTGCCAAGCCTGTATGTTCCCTGTGCGGTTCCTGATCGAGTGACTCAAATCATGGATGGGAAGCTGGCTGTCCTAGTGGACTAGGGGGGGGGGGGGGTGCCTGGGTCCCCTTCTAGTGGGGCATGTGGACCCCATCCAGCAGCATGGAGCCCCGACGACATCGGCCGCCGTGTCCTCATCATATGCACGCCGGCCAAGAATCTCACGGAACCTTGCGCCAGATTACTCGTAACCTTACGCAGCGTGTTTTGGGGGTGGGGTTGGGGGGGGGGTGGGTATGTACAGGCATGTTTACTTTCTTCCAGAAGCAAGTTTGTTTATTTGCAATTTATAAATTTATCAAATTTCTTGAATATACAAACACATATAGGATTCCTGCAACTTCATTGAGCTCTCCTTGATCACATTTTTTAGGGGGGGCAGCAGGAGACACGTTGAAAATAGAACTATTATATTAAATGGCAAATGGTCATTCACACATATCATTTCCTTCTTTTCTTTATGGGGAGCACTGCCTCAGAGTATTTCTCCTCTTCCACTCACGCTGCTCTACACACAAAAGGCCACACAGCTGTCCAGGAGAGCTAGTGCTGCAGCCATATTTCTCGCTGATGAAAGCTGGTATCTTGTGGGCACCTTCCCATGAATAAAAATAGCATATGTCCGCATACTTGAAGTATAATTAAAGTTTACATGAGTATACTTCAAGCACACTTTATTTAGAACATCGCTTTGGCATACACCGGCATACATTTTATTCATGTAGCATTTACCCAGAGAAATGTAGACAAATTACATTTTTGATATACAATCCATTTATACAGCTGGTACGGTGTTGGTCATCTCGATTTAAAAAAATGTATTAGACAAGTTATCCAATTATTACAATGTAATAACACAAGTAAATTTGTGCTGAGCAAGGTACAATCAAAAGTAGTTGTGTTCTCTCTCTCTCTTTCTCTCTCTAACACACTCACACACACACACACACATACACAAACAAGTCGCTGCAGCACTATCTTTCTGGTAATCAGTGTTAATTTTTAATTTGAGAGTCAAACAAGTGTACAGCATAAGGAATTTATAATAAAATGCACCATAAAAAAGGAAAGTCGCAATATAGGCCACCTTCTTCTGGAACTTTCCTGAATAGGTGAAGCAAAGAGACGGCCAGCATGGGATCGACTCTTTTCCACTGATTAGATCTGCAGATGGCTCCGAGATACATGGCCACATAGAAAGGGAGGGTGTGATTGGTCTAAACAGTACATGTGACATGTAAGGTTACCTACTATACAGTATAAAACACCGTATGTCAGAGGAGTTAATGATCTGGCCATATTGCTTTTGACAAAATTGTCAGCAACTTACAGGAACAGTAAATGCACCACCAGTTTTTGGCTGACCACACCACACACAGTTAAGTGTGAACGTCTGTGTGTGAAGTTATTGTACTTATTGTACGTCGCTTTGGATTAAAGCGTCTGCTAAATGAATGTAATGTAATGTAATGAAGTACCATGGTCGGGTGATTGATAGCACAGTAGAGCCGCACTTCTGGCCTCCCTCGTGGGGTCTGTCCAGGTGCATCCTGGGTCATGACGAGCAGTGCAATGAGTCAGCATGCATTTTTAGTCTTACTAAGATGGAGACACCTTTCGGACATTTGAGATCTTTAACAAGAATTTGTTGCCTGCTCCTGATCGGTGACTCTAACCCGAGAGAGTGAGCGACTCCAACCCACTCGTTTACTGAGTGACTCCAACCCACTCATTTTCTGAGTGACTCCAACCCACTCGTTTATACTGAGTGACTCCAACCCACTCGTTTATACTGAGTGACTCCAACCCACTCGTTTATACTGAGTGACTCCAACCCACTCGTTTATACTGAGTGACTCTAACCCACTCGTTTATACTGAGTGACTCTAACCCACTCGTTTATACTGAGTGACTCCAACCCACTCGTTTATACTGAGTGACTCCAACCCACTCGTTTATACTGAGTGACTCCAACCCACTCGTTTATACTGAGTGACTCTAACCCACTCGTTTATACTGAGTGACTCTAACCCACTCGTTTATACTGAGTGACTCCAACCCACTCGTTTATACTGAGTGACTCCAACCCACTCGTTTATACTGAGTGACTCCAACCCACTCGTTTATACTGAGTGACTCCAACCCACTCGTTTATACTGAGTGACTCTAACCCACTCGTTTATACTGAGTGACTCTAACCCACTCATTTATACTGAGTGACTCTGACCCATTCATTTATAAATGAGGATAAATTTGTTTACTTGAATTTAAATGCAGGACACTGAGTACATAGGGAAATGCCCAGTGTTAATTCAACTCCAAAGAGTCTATATGAGTCTGAACAAGATCAAATACTCCATCAGGGTTAAATATATTCTATCAGAGTCATTTACTCTATCAGAGTAAAATGTGCTCGATCAGTGTAAATTGTACTCCATCAGTATAAATCGCACTCCATCCAAGTAAAATGTACTCGATCAGACTAAAATATGCTCTGCGAGACTGAAAAGTTCCGTTCGCTATATGTTGGCTGATTTTTACTACAAAACTACGATTCCCAGCCCTCTAACCCTCTCTGCTTTCCCTTGTCTGAAGAAAAGAGACAGTTCAGGAAATTAGGGTAACTGTCTGCTGCTTTACTTTAAATAAACAAATGAATAAATCATTGCTGAAGCATGCTACGGTGTGATCGCACAAGCAGGAGAGAAGCTGCTAAAAATAAGGGTGTGTAATGTCAGCGCCTGGGTGAAGTTAGCGGGGTGCGCGGTGGGGGGGTCCCCACTGCAGAGCACACCGTTACGTATTTAAGTAAGCTATCAGTGTCCATCTGCTCCAGCATTCACACAGCACGCAGAAGATCAAGGAGCCATTAAACTGCTGTCACTCCTGTCATGGACTGGGATACCTAAATAATGGGAATCAGGTACAATACCAAACCCAGGGGTCATGTAAAAAAAAATGGGGGTGAGTGAGTCACCCATAGGTCCAAGAGAGGCCAGGTGGACCAAATGAGATTAAGGTGGATTGGCTGGGAGGGCAGAGTCAGCAGTGATTTAATCACAGAAGATCTGACTGCAGTCATTGGCAAATTACACAAAAAACACACCCCATAAATACTCTGCATTGCATCAGCAAGGCGGGTCATTTACCTCTGGCCAGAGACCAGAAAGAAATGTGTACATGTATAAAATCTAAACACGATAAAAGCTTGCATGTGGACCTCCCCTTCCATTTTTCAATTAGCTTGGGTAATTAACGGCATTGAAGTTTGTATCAGGAGCGATGACTTTGACCACAGTCCCGGTCACAGTCGCTAACATAACCACCAGCGCAGCCGTGGACGCCGCCATGGACCCTCAAACTAAAATTCTGTCCATCATCCCCACAGAGGTAGGATGTGCGGGCTACGCCGGTGAATCTGATCAGCTCTAGATGGTCCTCTGGCATGTCTCCGGTTGTCGGTGGATTGGGTGAAGGGGGACTTGTAGTTTGCGCGGTGAAGACAACCGTTGCTGCTCACAGCATGCGGGCACTTCTTTTTTGGCTCCGATTTGGGTTTGGAAAAGGAGAGCATGGGAGAAAAAAAAGAAGATTGCTCTGCTGGAGGTCGATCTAGGAATAGTACAGAATCGGTAAGAAAAGAACTGCCAGTTTTGCTTTCTTCTCACTGGGGAGTTTGTTTTTTTTACCTCACTTGCTGCATTTTGGGGGGTTCAGGCTAGGTGTTGCCTAATAACTCCTGTTTCCTGTTTCTGTAAAGTGTCTTTGTTACAGCATCTCTGTAAAAAGCGCCTTAAAAATAAAATGTATTGAACTGAAGAATTTTTAAGAAGTCTAGAAAAATGGCTGGACGCATGTACTTTCTGATGCTATTTGACAAAGATCTGAAAATACTATTTTTTCAAAATAATATACAGTACTGTGCAAATGTCTTAGGCACCCTAGATTGTTTATGTAGATTTTTTCTTAGATGTTTATTTTTTGTCTTCCAAAAACTTAATTGAACTTTCGTCAGAGAAAAGAAGAACAAGGAGTTCTGCAACAGATGGTATGGTCTCCACAGAGGCCTGTTCTCAACATCACCGAGGCTGTCTGGGATTACCTGGACAGACAGAAGCAAGCGAGACAGCCAAAGTCTGCAGAAGTTGGCAAGTTCTCCAAAATGCTTGGAACAATCGATCAGCTGATTTTCTTATAAAATTGTTCTCTTAGAACAACAGTGTACCTAAGAGAGTTGATGCTGTTTTAAAGGGAAAGGGTGGTCACACCAAATATTGATTTGATTCTGTTTTTTATAGTTTACTGTTCTTTATAGTCAATTGTTTGATATTTAGAAACTTTTAATTTAATTATTTTTTAAAGGATTTTCGCCTTACGGATTTTCTTTACATGTGCCTAAGACTTTTGCACAGTACTGTACTGTACTTTTGTTTGTGGTCCAGACCTGTCATTCAAGTGAAGGCCATTGTGAAGGCAAAACATTTTGGGCCCGATTTAGCACATGCAAAACTAATAACACAACCAATGATTGGTGCAAAAAAAAATACCATGAACAATCATTGGTCATGTTATTGGTTTTTTGTGTGTTTAAAGGTTTTGCACACGGTTAAAGTCTTAGTAAATCAGGTCCCTTGTGCGCTTAGATATGGCACGATATTTTTCTTTTACAGTATTTTGCCATCTGTGCATCATTCTCTTTTATTAATTTGTTTTATTGCAGATTATCCCTCATATTTTCTCCCAATTTGATAAAGCTGTACTGCTGAGACAACTCTGGCCTTCCTTTTGCTCCTGACCATAACTCCAGCGCTACGCGGGACCACTGTGCCAGTCAACCTCCCCGGGAGCAGCCGCTCCCTCAAAGCACTGATCTGGCAGGACCCGGGTGCAAACCCAGGCCCTCTGTGTGCAACTGCATTGACTCAAAGGCCAATTCTTTTACCGCCGTGACACCTTCGCACTATTATTGCCTTTTTATTAAGTAGAGCCATAAACCCTTGATAAATAGAAAGTGCAAATACCAGACACCTACACAAGACTCTTTCCTATACAAATTAGTCTAATCATAATGTGCAAATTATTCTGTCCGTGGTGCAAAGAAACAACAACGAACAAACAGAAAACCAACTTGTACAGGATTCACGTTGCAAAGCAACGGAAGGGAAATTAACCCTTGAGGTGCCTGGGGAGAGAGAGATGAGCTGCAGACATCTGCTCCCAGGACCATGTGTCCTTGTTGAGTCTGTTGCCTGGCAACTGTATTCAGTTTGGAAAAACAAAGTGGTTGCAACAGCACATTCAGAAAGAATGCCCCTGACAAGGCAGGCATAGTCCCTGGCTTATTGGGCAAAACACACCTGTGATCGTGACGTTTTGTGCCAGCGCACGACCATCAGCACCAATACCCACCTGTAGAGTGTGTGTGCGCATGTTTATGTGTGTGTGTGTGTGTGTCCTTAGTGTATCTGTGTTGCTATTTATAGATTTGTAATACTGTCAACTTCACATACGATTCATCATGATTGTCCAAAGTGTTTTATGTAACTTGTTTTTTGAGGACAATTTCACTTGACCAATCAGAGGGCGGTGCTCTGTGTCGGGGCAGTGACTGGTCGTGCGACAGAGCCATCCGAGTGAATGATTCTGAAAGGGGCGTGGCCAAGTCTGTTGAAATGTTCAAAGGCTTTTCAGGGAAGGCACTCTTTTGGGGCAAATTCTGAGTGAAATTGTTTGAATCATTTAATCAGGCTCACTGCCCGTGTTGATGTGAAACAATGGCCATGCAGCGTGGAAAATTAATAACAGGCCGTGAGAGCTCAGTAAAATGCAGTTATACAGAGTTACACAACACAGACTTTTCTGGGGAGTCATTATGAATGAATGTCTGAACTTCTGATATGATTCTGTGTGTGCGTTTGTGTGTGTGTACACATGCGAATGAGCACGAAGGCATGTGCGTGTGTGTTCATATTTTTTTGCGAGAGTGCGCTTATGTATGCGTGTGTGTATACATGTGGGAGTGAGTGTGTGTATGCATGCCTGTGTGCGCGTGTATGTGTATGCAAGTGTGTGTGTGTGTGTGTGTGTGTATACGTGTCAGTGTGCTGATGAAGGTAAATCCCCAGGATCAGGCTGCTCCCGAAAGGCTAATTCAATTGAAGTTGGTCTAATTTAATTAAGGAGAGAGAGAGAGAGAGAGAGAGAGGTCTGAGAATATTCCATCTGCACAGGGAAGTTGTAGCGAATGCCTTTTAAGAGCACCGGTACAGGAAACTCCAGGGGAATGGGGGGGGGGGCACTGGATTTAGCGGGTATACAGCGGGTGTCTGATGACAGTGGAGTTCTACTCTATAAACCTTTGACTTTTCCCCGTTAAACGCTCCAACCACACTGGTGTATTAAATTCTGGGGGGGGGGGGGGGGGGGGTCTTTCAGTGACCAACCGTTGTCACCACTAAACGAACGCAGCATTCGTATTGAACAGTTGTTGCAGTTCAAGTCGAAATGAAGGGTAACGCCCATTTCTTTCCACACCCCGACTGCGGCCCTGGCGGCTGGGACGGCTGTGGGGGGGCTCTGGGACACCGGCCTGCGGATGGTGACAGGTGCCAGGGTTTTTGAAGTCCCTCCTGGGGACAGAAATAGTCCCACAATGGGTCAGGGGATGGAAAGAGGAGGGGGGAGTAAATTCCTCTCCTATTTTAAGGCCGAAGAATCAGCCCGCCTGTAGCCCCAGTAACCGGTGGCTGCGACAGGCCTCCCATTGTGACTACATCACACATATTTATACATTACATATACACCAGTGGCGGCTCCTGAGCTGAAAATTGAGGAGGCAGAAAACTTCCCCTTAAACTGATTATTGGTCTCAATCATTTTTCAATCAGTTTCCTTGATTAACAATAGGCTACATCAGCGTTTAATTCACAAATTACTCATTGCCATCAAATGTAGCCAGTTCTCCTCAATTATGCTATTAGGCAAGTAATGAAATTCTTTTAACTTGCATTGCAAAATTGTGCACATTTTAATCAACATTATAATTGTGGATACATATGCTCTTCGTTCTCCGCACTCTAATTCCGAAAATATTTATGGAAATTAAATGATCTTAAAGCTCAGCTTTTGTTAGATTATTTTTATTGCAGGTTGTGCTTTTTTCGTAAAGTGTACTTTTCCGTTTAATCTCCCTAACATGATGTGAAGAATGAAGCTGTGTCTTCACCAGCAATTGGATTATTCAGATCATTGGACACGTGTTAATCAAGGAAAATTATTGAAAAAAGATTAGGACCAATAATCAGTTTAAAGGGAAGTTTTCTGCCTCCTCAATTTTCAGCTCAGGAGCCGCCACTGATATACACACACTCTCATATACACATGCACACACACACACACACACACACACACACACACACAGTCAAAATCTCTCTCTCCACCTCAGCGGCTTTCACTCAGTACCCTGTTCCAATGTGCTGTGGAGGAACCTGAGCCACAATGGCTCCCTGCTCTGTTCCTCAACGGTTTCCACTCAGTACCCTGTTCCAATGCGCTGTGGAGGAACCTGAGCCACAATGGCTCCCTGCTCTGTTCCTCAACGGTTTCCACTCAGTACCCTGTTCCAATGCGCTGTGGAAGAACCTGAGCCACAATGGCTCCCTGCTCTGTTCCTCAACGGTTTCCACTCAGTACCCCTGTTCCAATGCGCTGTGGAGGAACTTGAGCCACAATGGCTCCCTGCTCTGTTCCTAAGCAGTTTCCACTCACTAGCCCTGTCTGACTGGGTGCTGCATCGTAGCACTGCCACCAGGAGCCAAAAAGTTGGCAGATTTCATCACTTTTTATCTGCTTTTTATCACATCATAGATCAGAGACTCCGTAAGGAGGCCAAACTGGGAACTTTGAATAACACACCGTCTCTCTATCAAGAAGGATCCTTACCTGGATTCCTTAACGGGGACTTGAAATAAGGACAGCTGGAACGCTCAAAGCTCAAAAATACAACAAATTTATTGAAAAGGGGGTGAATGACGTTTTGACGTCCGGAACATCATCCCCAGAGTCAACAGAAAAGCAAAGGTGTCTCTCCACTCTCAGATAAAAACTCAATTCAAAAACTTAATGAATGAAAGGAACTTCCCAGCTGGGAGCAGGAAGCAGTGCGAGTATATTGCATCCCTCCAGATAAACCATCTCAAGGAAAATGATAGCAATAGTGAAAACAAATCAATTGAAGGGAAAAAGCAACCAAGGAAAGAAAAAGGGGGGGGGGGGGAGAAGACAGAGAGAGAGAAAGAGAGGAGGGAGGGAGTGTCATCCTTAAAATCAGCACCAAACAAGGAAAGGGTAGAAAACAGCAGAATCAGCGGCAGAGAGAGACGACAGGATGCTGCCTCTGGGGCTGTGACTGACAGACTGACACCCCTGCTCTTCTACCAGGTGTGTGTTCACCTGCCCCCCCCCCCCCCCCAAAGAAAGATACAGTTTAGCTCAGTGCCTGTTGTGACAGCTGATGTACCCCTGGGGAGGCTAATCACACAGCTGACCCTGCCCCTCCAAGAATGCCCTGCCCCGTGTGTGACCCCTTCACCTTCGGAGTACATGTATATCTAACAGATCCTTTCCCATTCATGATTTTGCTGAGAGTCACTTTGTTAGAGGGTAAAAAAAAAAAAAAAAAACAGTCTTGCAGTCTTAACACTAAAAATATTTTATTCCACATTACGAGGCTTTTACAAGTGAGAGTCAAGCTCTGTGCCCCTTGTCCACACAATCGCTGTTCTCCGCTCTCCCAAATCAATAGCAGAGGCTGCTACAATGAGCGCTGGAACGGGTTAAAGAACTGGGGGGTTCAAGAGGCGTAATTGCATGGCAGCACCTTCAAATGGAGGATGACTGGACAACACAGGGGGACACCCCCACCCCATACCAGGGTACCCAAACCACCCCCCAAAGATGGACCCTGTATGCCTCAATCACACATAACTCCAGGTTATGTCACAATGCTTACACTATCGCACTAGGTCCTGCACAGGAATGTACGGCAGACTGTCGGGGAGTTCCTAAAAAAACCTGCTCAGTGCTCGTACAGGAACACAGGGGTTAACATTCTCGGGAGGGGGGGGGGGGGCCTTAAATGCGGAGATTAACCAACCTTTCATGCCCTCCTCTACTCCTGCTGTCCCATACTGATATGGTGCTTCACTTTAACATGCCACCCACTGGCCTCTTAGATGGAAGGCTACTGGAGTGGTTTAGACCCGGACATGGCTCCCTCTGAAAATTAGTGGGCATGTCCTGGTGCTGACCAATCAAGCGCTGCTACAGTGGTCATCAGGGGAAGGGAGCAGGGATACTCGATTCTGGCCCTCGAGGCCAGAAGTACCCTCATTTTCATTCTTCCCCTCAAATCAGGACTGATTTAAATCTGGGACACCAGGGGTATGATTTGCTAAGTCATTTAGGGTGTGCAAAATCTTTGACCACAAGCAAAACTAATAACACAACCAATGATTGGTGCAAAACAAATGCCCTGACCAATTATTGGTCATGTTATTGGTTTTGCGTGTGCTAAAATGTTTTGCACACGCTAAAGGTCTTAGTAAATCAGGCCCCAGGTGAGTTAAATCTCTGGCCAATCAGTGGCATTAATCAATCAATTAACTGTCATGTAGAAAAGGAAAAGAGCAGTACTACTGGCCTTGAGGGGGCAGATTTGAGTGCAAAACGTGATTCTGCGCGCTTAAATAGACCCATATTTTTAATGTCAATTTCCCCTGCTCACACCCTGCCCATGACCGGCACAACAGGGGGGAAAAGATTATAACCAGCTGATGGACTCACAGAACCTCTTCAGAATCACTTCAGAACCTCAAACCAGTACGCAACATGTACAGGTCCAAAGAAAGCAATGGTGGGGAAACTAATAGATATCCATTGGTTTTGAGATTTTGGATGAACAAATGAAAAAACTGTATTAAATAACGGTTAAAATGACAATGACAACACACAGATGACACATTGGACCGCCATGACTTTTAACCAGTACACCAGCACAGTCACTCTGAGACTGGTTGTGTGGAGAATCAGTCAAGACCAATGATTTTCCCAGTCACAGTTACAACCACAGTTAGTCGCAAAATAGAAGGTAGACCTCAGTGATAAACCAATCTGATCTGCATCACCGAAAACCCAGCAAGAGGAAGAGTACACCACATCTGCTAGAGTAGTGGGTTCGTTTGTATTGCATAATTCAACAATAATATTTACGGTGAATTGTCTTTGCACCCGAAGACCTCAGAACTCGAACACCTCACTGAAGACATCAAATAAAGCCTCCTCTGTACCCGTCTGTGGCCCCCAGCGCTTTGCGGAGAGCGGCTGCTTGGAGCTCAACTTGGTGGCCTACTCTTAGTGGAGCTAAGCTAACAGGCTTACCCTCACTCTCAGTCGTGCTGAATGAGTTTGGAAAGCGCAGCTGCATAAGTACGAAGACACTAATTGAGGTACACAGAGGTGAGCGGCCCTTCCATTCTGTGTATAAATCTGACAAACTTGACCCCCTTAAGAGTACGGCTTGCTCTTAGGTGGGACTATGACCTGAGTGTTTATCACCCGCCAACACCCAAATAAAGAACGTAGAACACTCCCGGAGAATCGTCTTATATCTACACATCCGTATCATTCCAAATGAAAACACAAGCATGCGCGTACGGACGTGTACAATCATGAGCACACACACACACGTGCGCGCGCGCATGCAGCATGTGCACGCGCACACGCACATTCACACTCAACCGTTCCATCAAAAACAGCACTCGAATATCATCCAGGAAATACTCAGCATTGCGCTTCGCAAAGAAAACGGCAACCATCACAGCTACGGTAAATAAAAACAGGACACTGGTGTCAGGTAGCAAGCACTGCCGCTGACAGATACACAATGTGCCGGCTGAGAAGAGCGGACGTACTGTATGGATAAAGACCAAGAGATGTGCCAAGACTGATAGACCAGGCTTGGCTTGGCCAGTGGACCCTCCTGTTGCGATAATGGATACCCTTATAAGGCTGGTGGCTGGGAATAAATTGTGATTGTGACAGTGCTGGCTGGGAGCAGCTGTACTCTGTTTCTAAAGGGTAGGGGCTGGGGGGGGGGGGGGGGGCTGGGGGGGATGACGGTTGAGGTGCTGAGGGTAAGGGGGAGGGAGGGGAGGGGAGGGGGTTGTTGGGGCGTTTTACAGTGGTCGACGGTGTCAGGTTACAGTTCGCTTTCCAATCTTAGACACCTGACGGCAGCTCTGGATAGGAAGGACCAGGCGCCGGTGCTGAAAAGATCCCAAGGACGCACAAGGGTAACTCCTACCAGTGCCAGAGTAAGACCTCTTCCAGTTTTCGGAGGAGGCCAACAAATCAGGCGGCAATATAACCGTTGGAAGATGCCCAAATCAAATTTTACGAAACGGCACGCATTCCAAACACAAGACCGCATTGAACCAAAATTTATTTTCCTTCACAATCCTATGAATCGAAGTGCACGAAGCCTGACTGAGCTGGGGCCCTTCAAGTTATTAGCGCACCTCCCCAGCATGAAGTAGCAGAAGAAACTAAAGGTCTGAAAACCGCCGTCAGTTAACAGAGCTGGCCAAAGATCACAAAACAGCCAACAAGCTTGAGGATATCTCTGAGAATCAGGCCACCACTTTAATTTTTTTTAAAATTTGCGATCCCTTCGTTGGAAGAGAGGCATACAGATGGAGTGAAGGACAAGAAAGACAAGACTCTACTCTGACCCCTCAGTTATAGTCTCTGACCATGGTGGGGGGGCTGTGCAGCAGCTGGTGATACACTTCCACACAGCTTACATTCGCCCTCCATGCCAAAAACATCTGATATTGTACAGCCCACAGAGAAAGAGAGGGAGACTGTGTGTGTGTGTGTGTGTGTGTGCTCTCTCAGAAAGGAATACGTGTGCATGCTTTAAAAATAAAAACAAAAGGCCACAAACTGCAACGTGTGAACCTGCACTTTAAATAAAGGCAAGTGGACGCGCGGGGGGGGGGGCACATGAATATTTCAATATTTCGGGCTCGTACCCGGCTGCCGGCCATCTTGTTTTATGCCCTGGATTTTAAATAGCGCTGCGGCGTGAAGCTGCGGAAACCTTCCTCATGCAGGAGTCAGTGTGACCGCTACAGGCCAGCCCAGCCTAAAGACCTCCCCTCCAACACCGCCCTGCTCGCACCCCCTGTAACCCCCCTGTAACCCCACAAAATCACACCCGCTGGGTGACTCATTATCAAGGGTCACCGCCACACAAAGCACACCCTCGTTTCGGAAAAAAGGCACCACAGCTATGGTGCTAATTCTGCCCACAAAAACAAGCATGAAGGAGGAGCCCCCAGTTCTCCCCTGGCCTTGCCCCGCGTCATCGATCCCTTCGAACAGGAAGTGACTTTTCACCCCGAGAAATTGTGGGGTGCTCTCTCCAGCAGGCACAGATGCAGAACGTACCACCCCCCCACCGCCCCCCGCCCCCACCTCCCCGTTGCATGTGTTTGCCCCAGGCGTGCGCAAATACACCAACACACACACGCATGTGTGTGTAAAATAAAGATGACATTTTTAAAAATCAGCGCTACGCCGTACTCACCTGTTATGACCGAGGACCAGCAGAGAGAGAAAGCAGCAGATTGAGATTATACCCTTCATTTTGGCAGCCAGGAGAACTCTGACAGTCAGAGTGGCTATATATACCAGGTGGAAAAGGTCAAAGGGCACGAAAGTCGGGGCGGGGCTTTGGAGGGGGCGAGGAGGAGGGTGGTGGGCGTGGTGGTGGGGGCTGGTCGGGGGTTGTGAGGGGCAGCTCTGTCGCTACGACGCCAAAGTGTCCAGAGCAGCTGCCTGTTCCTTTTAGAGACGGGGCTGGAAGCGCTGACGTCAGACGCGGAAGGAGAGGAACTGCTTCACGTTTGGTTTCAAACAGAAACGGGCGTCGCACAACGACAACGGCCGGGATTCAATCAAACTTTGCCCTTTAATGTTGACTCACAATTAAAAAGCAAGAATGATTTTTGTTCTTCCTTCAAAAACAGTTTGACGAATTCGGCGATCACAGAATCTGAGCTGGCAAAGAAAAAGTGTAACACTCAACTTTTCCTTGGCTCTCTTTTACTGTTGGAATTATCTCAAGTGTGCACTTCATGACCAATCAAGGGGCCCCATAAGGAGAGACCGTCAAAATATCCTGCACTAGATTAGAATTTAATCACATTTCACGGTGTTGTCCTAATCCCTTCAATATTGATCCCTTCAATATACGGCCCTTTGGCCGTGTTTCTGTCAGGACACGGAAGATCGCAAACATTAATGTGCTTTTCACATTGGGTGGAGCAAGACCTCCACATAAAATGCAGGTCTAGTGTGAAGTGTTGTAATTGTGAGTTGCAATGAGGTTTCTTCACAACAAACATGCTCAACAAGTGACGTAATTATATATAGATGATATTTCTAGAGCCCTGTATGGACTATGAGGAATAAAGTGATCGACACATTTTATCGGTGAAAGGATGACGGCCACCATTTTGTGTCTAATGGGGATGATTTCTGGTGAAAATCTGTCCAATGAAATGCTCTTTAATTTAGTCACAGGCGCTGTAACTCTTGTATGATTTCAAAATGGAGAACATAAAAAAAATGGCTGATAAATAGAAAATGGCATGATGCATAAATGTCTCCCAAATAAGAATTGTGTGCGCACGCACACGTTCCCTACTCTTTAACCGTCTCAGATTACCTGTCTGAGATGTGTGTGTGTGTGTGTTTGTAAAACAGTTGACGGGATAGGGGGGATTTTTGCCCCCCATTTGATGCATGTGTCAGTTTCAAATGACACCAAATCAAAATGTGCTTACATTGAGGTGTCGCCTCACAGCAAGAAAGTACATTACATTAATTTACATTACATTCGTTTAGCAGACGCTTTTATCCAAAGCGACGTACAGTAAGTGCGTACAGAGAAATCATCAAGATCACTACAGAACAGACAAGACAAAGCACATCCATCGCATAATGTAGCAGCTATCCCTAGCAATGAACGTCGACTGTAGTTCACAGTAAGTTGTGGGCAAATCAGCAACACCACACTTCCATTCCAAATACTATAATAAACAGACACTCTCTGTCTAGTACCAAATCCCGCCTGAGGGCCCGTCTGTATGGAGTTTGCATGTTCTCCCCGTGTCCGCGTGGGCTTCCTCTGGGTACTCTAGTTTCCTCCCACAATCCAACGACATGCACCCAATGTCTGCTGGGATAGGTTCCTTCCCCCCCGCGAGTGTGACCAGCAGTAAGCGGTTTAGAAAATGGAAGGATGGATGGGAGGAACCATCCTCCTCTTTTTGGCTCAGAGTGCTGTTGGGTGAGATCAGGTCGGGTCACAGTTAGAGGCCAGGGGGATAGCAAAAGATCAAGGCTGCATTAAAATATTTAAAATGTGACCTAGTTCCTTTACCGTTCTTCCTTGACACGATTCATTCTGAACATGTCACAAGGCAACATGGAGAGGACTAGACAGAGGAGAGGTATTCAGAAAGAATTTTGGGGTTGACATCATTTTGGGGTGACATCATTCAGGAGTGACATGGAAACCCACCCCCCCACCCATATGCTCCAAACCCATCTGATCTGTAAGTGGGATCAGGCAGGTAGTTCGTGTCCAGGTAGGTGACGGGACACATCGGCGCCGCTGCCTCCGCCTCCGTACCCCACGTTTGCCATGACGTCTGCCTCTGCGAGGGGCCCTCTCTGGGGTATGTCCGGAATCAGTTAAATTTAACCACAGCGGTTAACCTTTAACCCCCAAACAGATCTTCATGGATGGGAGAGTCAGAATAGGCAATCCCACAGAGGACCCAGTCCACAAGAAACTTTTCCCGAATCTTCAATCGCACAGATGAGATTGTCATGACCTCAAAATCCCACCAAGGAAGCACATGCCAACACAATGCAGTGAAGTGTGGGGTCCTATTACCAACCAGGATTACACCAAATGGGAAAAACACCCTACTGAATCCCTGCATGTAGAATTTTCCAAACAATGCATGCAGGGCAGAAATAGGTTTTTATCCAATAATTATCAATACACAAAAACATGGCATTGAAATTATGGGCTCATTTAAGACAAAGTAATCCAAACTCACTCCACCATAAAGCCCTGTTATACCAAGAGCAGAATTTAGAAAACTAGTCCAGCCAGCTAGTCCTGAAGCTCACTGAACAGAGCAACACCACCATCAGTCAGCTTCAGGAAAGCACCTCAAGAACACCTCCAACCAAATTAAACACCTCAAAAACTATTCGTTGTGCCATTGGGGTACAACTACTAAAACGTGAAACAAATTGGAATGCTACAGGGCCCGAAACAGAATATCTTATCACCTTTAAAAATACTAAACTGAGGGATATCCTGACCAACTATCATATCAGTGATTGATCAGGGCTGGCACAAGCTAACCTGGTTAGCCAGGGAGGACAGGCTGTGCGATCAGTGCACAAGAGGTTAAGACAGATTCATTTTCTTGTACATTGTAGATATTACGATCTAGAAAAGGAAATATTCTGTAAAAATGCAAACATTGTTATCCCCAACTTCCAAAATTTGAGTATAAGGAAAAATAATCTACAATAGAAGGGCCTACAGCCCTACAAGCAGCCAGATATGTAGCAACATCCCACAATGAGACAGGACACTCTCTGCATCAAATATCTATTTTAAATGGTAATTTATTTACAATTATTTTGTTGACCCCGTTTAAAAACTTAGCATCATTTCACTTAACCTTTACTGTATTTATTACACATTGACTACAGGTAATATGATTTTTTTCGATGTTCTTCACACCGTAACTTAATGTTAATCAATGTAGTTTTTACCATGTCAATACGTTTATTCTTAATCTGTTAATCTTAAGTCTTTTGAGAGTAGTCGTGCTTGCTGCATGTTGTGTATATGATTTCCACATTGCTGTATGTTGCTTTGGCAACATGATTATGGTTGTCCTGCCAATAAAGGAAATTGAAAATTGATAGAGAGCGAGAGCGAGAGAGAGAGAGAGAGAGACATCAGCCATGTGCCAGCTGCTGTAGTCAAGGCGGTATTTACACACTCGCAGGCCCCGCACACTGCTCCGATCGCTTAATATAGCGCCCAGCCTCGGGCCGCCGCACAGCTGACACCAGGCCGTTCTTCTGGAGGGAACCTGGGGGGAGGGGAGGGGGGGGGGCGGTGGCAGGTTCCAGCCTTGGCAGCTGCAGCCAATGAGAGAATGACACTTGCGAGCAGACTGGAGTCAGGCGAGCAAACAGAGGGAATTTCAAATGGAGGGAGCAAAAGCACTGCGCTGTGTCCTAATCAGAGCCCTATCTACTGCGTCCTGTCTCCTGTGAACTAGCGTACTGTACACTGCTGATGGCACACCGTTTAGTGACATGCAGTATGCGAAATATATCCTGCATACCATTATCAGCCATAAAAAAATAAAAAAATGAAATAATTAGGCTCTCTCATCCAGGGATATTAAGAACACTCAAATTTAAGAATGGCCGCGTACTTAACAGCTTTTAAAAAAAAGAAGTATACTCACCTGCCATACTCAATAGTAAGCAAGTGCGCCGATTCGGACACGGCCCGAGAGGGCATACGGTTGAATACAGGAAGGGAGACATACCCGGCGTTTTTATACAAAAAATTTCAAATTTCCAAGTGAATAACAGCCAAGACCCACAGTTGTGCCAGTCACCAGTCTCAGCCATTGAAATGGCCACCTAGTGGACAACACTGAACAACAAATTATGAACCTGGGACCAATGTTTCAGATGTGTTTTGCCAGGTTCAGCCATTGGGCAAACTACATTAGTTACAACACACATTTTGAATTGTATTCAATAAAAAAGATAACTGAAGCAAGGAAACAAAAAGTTACAAGGTACAAAGTTTATTGTTCTTTCTTTACAAATGATTATGAGGGCAGACACCCTGTCCAACAGAAACCAAACAACAACAAAAAAAAGCAAATAAAGGAGGCATCAAACAGACACACAGCTGTTCAGTTTTAACTTGCAGTGAAAAAGAACATAATTGTGGAAGGGTCCTTTTAAGAACAAGAAAAAAAAACGAAAAAAAAAACACAATCCTAGGTTAAAATCAGGTAAAAACAGGAAAATAAAAAGTCACGTTGAGCCACATCTGGGAGGGGGGGTGGTAATAAGACTATATTATAATTATAACCAACACAAATTGCAACAACAAAACCAATAAATAATAATAGTAACAGCATAAATAAGATGGGTTTACCTGTGTAGCTGCCAGCTCAGCTGTGTAGCTGTAATCTCCCGGTCGATTGGTCGACTAATTGGTCGATGCGTTCTGGCTCGACCAAAATTCTGATTGGTCTGATAATCACTGTGTTAATTTAATTTCATAACCCTATTTGCATAAATGACTGAAATCAACTTATCAGCTTTTTTGGCGGTTGCGAACAGACGGTGGTGCATTACCGCCACCTTCTGTACCCCGCATCTAATACAGACCAGGGTTTATTGCTAAATGCGGAGCCTCACCGACCACTTTAAGAGACCGGCGGCTAATTGAGCCTCGACTTTACTTTGAAGTTTTACGTAGGCTATTTAATTTGTTTGACAGTCAGCAAAAATGTCAAAGTCGTCTTCAGTGTGGCGGCACTTTGTCAAGACAGAGGATGCAAAAAAAGTGGAGTGCAAACTTTGCAAACAGCAGTTTGCTGTTTTGAGCTGGGGCTCAACACCTCCCTCTGCAACTGGCTGCTGGACTTCCTCAGTGAGAGGCCACAAGCAGTACGAGTCGGCAACAACACCTCGAGCAGCATCACACTCAGCACAGGGGCCCCCCAAGGCTGTGTGCTCAGTCCCCTGCTCTTCACCCTGCTGACTCATGACTGCACAACAACCTACATCACCAATCACATGGTGAAGTTTGCGGACGACACAACTCTGGTGGGTCTCATCACCAAGGACGACGAGACCCACTACAGGAAGGAGGTCGACCTTCTAACCACGTGGTGCAGAGACAACAACCTCCTGCTGAACGTCAGCAAGACCAAGGAGATTGTTGTTGACTTCCGGAGAGGCCACACCCAACACCCCCCACTGACCATCAACGGTGCTGCTGTGGAAAGAGTGAGCAGCACCAAATTCCTGGGGGTGCACATCAGTGAGGACCTCTCCTGGACCACCAACACAGCATCACTGGCGAAGAAAGCACAGCGGCGCCTCTACTTCCTCCGCAAACTCAAGCGAGCGAGAACTCCTCCACCCATCATGTGCACATTCTACCGGGGCACCATTGAGAGCATCCTGACCAGCTGTATCGCTGTGTGGGGCGGGAGCTGCACTGACTACAACAGGAAAGCCCTGCAGCGCATAGTGAACACAGCTGGAAAGATCATTGGTGCCACACTCCCCTCCCTGCAAGACATTTACACCACCCCGCCTCACCCGCAAAGCGACCATGATTGTGCGCGACGCCAGCCACCCCGCACACAGTCTGTTCAGCCTCCTGCCCTCAGGGAGAAGGTACCGGAGCCTCCGTGCTCGCTCCACCAGACTCACAAACAGCTTCATACACCAGGCTGTCAGGAAGCTGAACTCTCTGCCCCCCCCCCCCCCCCCAAAACAATAAACACTCTGGACTCTGAACCCCGACCTTCAGTTTGAACTGACTCTTTGCACTATTGCAATAATGACTGTTTGAACAATATATCATGTTTTTTGCACTACCTAACATATACATAAAAAACCTCTGCTGCTATCCTCTTACATATTTTTATAGGTTATATATTATATATTTTATTTTATTTTTTGCATAGTAGTAAATGTCTTATCTGTTGTGCACTGTTTGTTTACTTTACTGTTTATTTTAGTGTTAGAAAATGTCTTGTCTTGTGCATTTAATTTTATTCTGTCACCGTAGGATAGTGAGAAACGTCCTCTCGATTCCTCTGTATGTCTGGTACATGTGGTTGAATTGACAATGAAAAAACCTTGAATCTTGAATCTTGATATCACAGCTCCACTACCAACATGGCGTATCACCTAAAAACGGTAAGCTAACTTGTCGACGCCATGATGCTCCGTCAGCTTTCGCTTCGAGTATGAAAATGAAAAAGAATTGGCATATTACAACGTTTTAGTCTAATAATCGTTTTATAATCGCAGGCGCACCCCGCGACAACGGCCTCAGCATCCCCCGGTTACACCCAGACCAAGCTGGATCTACAGCCTCCTCTATCTTCCAAAAGGAAAAATGACATCACGCAGGGAATTGTGGATTTTATTGCCCAGGATATGAGACCCATCAGTGTTGTGGAGGGAAAAGGTTTTAAACATTTGTTAAACATTCTGGAACCTGCATATACAGCGCCAGCACGCCAGACAGTCATGCATGCACTAACCGCAAAATATGACGGGATAAAAGAGAAAGTGTTGGAGTTAATACAACACAGCGAGGCACTGAACTTGACCACAGATATGTGGACATCTCTTCGGATGGAGTCATACATGACAGTAACTGCCCATGTCATTGATGGAGACTGGAAACAGCAGACTCTTGTTCTTGAGGCGCACACGGGTG
Source organism: Synaphobranchus kaupii (assembly GCA_029718625.1). Lineage (NCBI taxonomy): Eukaryota > Metazoa > Chordata > Actinopteri > Anguilliformes > Synaphobranchidae > Synaphobranchus > Synaphobranchus kaupii. The sequence goes on from CM056387.1 coordinate 34,889,939, forward strand.
AAAACATCGCTACGCGACTCTCTGAAGTTGCCGATGCCTTTGGGATTCCAGGAGCGAAGAGAGTTTCTGTTGTATGTGACAACGCGGCTAATATGGCACTCTGTATGGAAACACTGAAGGAATCGGATGAATGGCCAGATGTGCAGGGAGTCAGGTGCGTGGGACATTTCAAAAAGGGACACAAAGCAAAAGCCGGGCTAAAACAGAAGCAGGAGCAGCAAAATGTCATTAAGCATTAACTGATTCAGGATGTCTCCACACGTTGGAACTCCACATATTCAATGTTGGAGCGGCTGTTGGAGCAACGCTGGCCCATTACCGCAGTGCTTTCTGACCCAAACTTCACCAAGAAGAGCGAGAGCAGTACACTGGACCTCTCCACAGCACAGTGGAATGCGGTAGAGGATATAAAAAATGTGCTGAAACCCATGATAACTCTGACCGAGCTACTGTCTGAAGAGGACAACACCTCCCTGTCTGCAGTAGTACCCATGCTAACAAACCTGAAAAAACGTCACCTGGCCATTACGGAGGAAGACAGCCCCGTTACCAAAAAAATGAAAAGCAAACTGATCGAAGAAATTGACCGCAGGTGGGAGCTTAAAAACCGAGTGACGATGACTACTAGTGCATACATTACAGCTGCAGTAGTAGACCCTCGTTTTAAGCAGCTCTCTTTTCTTGATGACAAAAAACGAGACGAGGCCTATACAGTTGTTGCACAGCTGGCAGACCGACTGAGTGCACACAGCGCAACCACAGACACAGACGAACCCGAAGCTGAGGAGCAACATGTGTCCAAAAAACAGAAAAGTGACAAAGAGAAGGAGATCGCTATGCTGTTGTGCGGAGATGATGAAGATCTGGCTCCCACAGAATCAGATAGGAGAAGCATAGAAGAAATGAAAAACTATCTTCAGGACAAAACCAAAGTTGACTCTAGACCATTAGGATGGTGGGAAAAAAATCAAGACAGATACCCGAGCCTGGCCCGAGTAGCAAAGCGACTGCTCTGTATCCCTGCAACATCCACGCCTTCTGAACGCATTTTCTCCAAGGCTGGATTTATTGTCAACAAATCCAGAAGCTGTCTCCTTCCAAAGAACGTGGACATACTGGTATTTCTAGCGCACAACACAAAAATCTGTGGATAGTTTGTGGACAGTGGACACTGACTTAAATCTCCGTGGACACTGATTTAAATCTCCGTGAGTGAGTTGCCTTTTTTTTGCGGCTATATTTTTCGTTTTTCAATGTTTGCTGCTAAACGCCTTACCTTGCCAGTTGTGCACCTTATTTAAGTTTGTAATTAATTGTTTTTATATTATTTCGTTTTGGAGACTAATGCCCTTTTATTATTGTGCACATTTACTTAATTTTCACGGTTATTGGAATTGGTTCACTTTAATATTTTGGAGCCTGTAATGCGCAATTACGCAGTGCGCACTGTGTCTATTTTGATTTTGTTTGTTAAATAAATTTTTTTTTTTTCTGAAAATGGACTTGCCTTTTTGTGTTTAAGAGGAAAGGAGGTTTAGGAGGTTTGAAGTTATAGGCAGTAGGGGTGGGACTTTAACCGTTTAGAAACGCCGTTCATCACGGCGAAAGTTAGATGACAGAAATTAATCTCATCTGATGATAGCATCTCTGATTACTGTTATCTGAACGAGGACAGTGTTAAAGAGACTGAGATAACCCGAGAGTAGACGACAAGTGCGGCTGCAAACTGTATTGGCGGCGGAGGAGACGGTGATACGACGAGACTAAATTAAAGAAGTGACTGATAATGCTTAGTTTATCTACACATTTTTTTTCGGTTTGCAAATGCTGTTAAAAATCACTAGAGCAGGTTAAGAAAGCAGCTGTGTGTGTAATGAAGTCTAGGTGTGTGTGTGTGTGTGTTATGGGTATTAGCTATTATGGTTTTGTATTTTTTATTACTTTTTCGTTTGATTAAAATGAAATAAAACGAAATTTTCAATTCAGTTTAGTTTCAGTTAGTTTTCAGAGTGTGGTGCCTGTTTCAGTTTAGTCTTATTCTACCTCTTAAGCCCTAGAGCACCCGCTGGCGGAGGCAGCAGCGCCGCCGCCCCCCCCCCCCCCCCCCCCCCCCCCCTCCGCCGCCCCCCCCCCCCCCTCCGCCGCCCCCCCCCCCCCCTCCGCCGCCCCATCTAGTCGACCTAGATTTTCTTTGGTTGATTACAGCCCTAGTAGCTGGCGGGTGAAGCCATTTCGGTGTGTGTGTGTTCAGGTAGCGGAAACCATCGCAAATTGGTAGGCATGAAGGCATTTCAGTTTGTGTACTTTACAGGTGAGGGAACATTCAGGTGTATGTACCTGTGTAGAACTCTGACAGTTCTATACTGCTGTGCTCACCTGTAAAAACCCCACCCTCACCTCACCCTTCAGCCACGCCCATTCTCTCCACTCTCACGGACCACCCCTCCCCTTCATTTTGAACCCAAACCCATCCTCGCATCTCTCCACACACACTTCCTCCACCCTTTCCCTCTCTTCCTCCATCTCAGTGCCCCCGGTAGCGGTCCTTGGGTATCTCCCCACACCCCGTGGCGTCGCAGGACGAGGGGTTGGGGTTCTTCCCCAAGGCGACGGTGCTCAGGAGGGCTGGGAGCTCTTCTGTGATGGCCTTCTCGATCTTATCCAGGAGGCAGTCGCCCATGTAGGAGCAGTGGGCTGACAGCTGCTTGAAGCTGTTCACCGAGTTGATGCCGAAGAAGTTGCGGTAGGCGTCGCGGTTGGGCAGGTCGAACTTGCAGACGTTGGTCTTGGCCAGGATGGACTTGAAGATGTAGAACTTGTCAGGGTCATCCACGATCTCCTTGAAGACCAGCTCGGGGTCGCTGAAGAAGCTCATCTTGTCCTTGAAGGTCTGGAGGTAGCGGTCGACCAGCAGGCCGTGGAAGTGCACGCGGATCCCGTGCTGGCGGATGAAGGCGATCTTGTTCTCCAGTCGGTTCTCAATCACCTGGTTGAGGTCCTCCAGCAGGGAGATCTCCTCGCGCTTGAAGAGGTCGCGGCTGGTGTCGGCGGTGTAGTCGTAGGGCCAGAAGGAGCTGACGTAGACGCGGGGCGGCTCCGTCACATTGATGAGCGGGGCCAGGCTCCAGAAGAGGGCGCCGTAGACCCGCATCAGGTCCTGGGTGGCCAGGCTGTCGGCCTTGTTGAGGATGATACGGATCTTGGAGTCCCGGCCCTTTAGCTGCCTGAAGAGCATCTCCAGCTCCAGACCCACATCCAGCTTGGTCGGGTCGAACACCACGAAGATCAGGTCCGCCCGGTCAATAAACCACTGACACACATCATTGAAGGAATAGCCTTCAAGGAGAGGACGTCAGGGCAGAACAGAAAGCAACGGAAAGATGGCAATTTTTTATGAATAATAATAGCAATAATGAATTGTGCTTTTCAAATATTTCAAAAGTACTTTACAAGGAGGAAAATAAATAAAAACATTTAAAGTAAGACAGAAAATACAATTAAGAAAAGTTAGCAGAGACTGTATGACATGAAGTGCAGGTACGTTTCACAGTCGAGATTAAATACATTTACATTGCTGTCAGTATTGGTAGCATACAGTAAATGTACGCTGTGACATAATATTTACAATATCCATCCTTTGGAAAAGAGGAAGAGTGGGAAATGGTTGTCCTAACAGCATATTTATGATCAGATTTGTTCTCTACCCGCCAACTCCAAACGTGCTGTTGTGAAGGGAGCTGTAAGCTGTGACCCCACCCCTTGTCCATTTAGCCTCACCCCTCTCCTGCTGTTTGCGGTTCTCAATGATGCCGGGCGTGTCGACGAAGGTGACCCTCTCCAGGAGCTTGTGGGGCATCTCAACACCGATCAGCTTCTCCAGGAAGCCCTGGCCGAACTTCTCCAATTGCGAGAAGGAGCGGGTGCGGTCGGCTGCCATCACGATGCCCTCGACAGTGCGGATTTTCTTGCCGTGCATGACCACCGTGAACTCTGAGGTAGTGGGTTGAGCACCTGGGGGGGGGGGGGGTTTATTTGTGTAGACCTGGTGAGTGAAGCCAATTCGGAGTCTGTGTTCAGGTACTAGTAATCGTTGCAAACTGGTAGGAATGGAGGCATTTAAGCTTGTGTACTTTGCAGGTGAGGGCGTGTTCAGGTGTGTGTACCTGTGTGTACCTGTGTAGAGCTGGTAAGGGGTATCCTGCAGGCCCAGGAGGTAGTTGATCATGGAGGACTTGCCGACGCTCCAAGGACCCAGAAGCACTACCATGGGCTTGGAGGCGATCTCGTCATCTGTGAGAAAAAGAGGGAGTGGCATCCACAAAGAGTGAGGTGGAGAGGTGTTGCAGAATCTTTTTTTAAAAATCCATCCCATCTCCCGCGCCCTGGTGGGCTGGCTCCCCAGAATCAGAGTACAACCCCGTCTACATCGCGGTGAAACCGGTTCAGGGGAAAAGAGTCTCCGTTCAGCAGTTAGCTAGTGCTTCACACACCCAAGTCATCAGCGGAGCTACAGGAGACGTGTGCTACCAGCGCCCGGTTCAGCTCAGAAGCAAAGACAGAGTCTGATAAAGCAGCAAAAAAAATATCCAATCACAATCACGGCTGAGGCGCAGCTGGGATGTGCTTGAGCAATTTCTGTGAGCTCATTGCAACGAAACCTTTTTCTGAGCACTCACGAAAAGCCAGATTGCAGTGGGGTATTGCATTTTAGACTCTAGGTCTGTTCTGGGCAGGAAATCCACCCACAGTATCAGCCATGCAGTGAAAAAGAAGTTAGCTCTTACGGGGAATAGCATACATCTGTACGTGGAAAAACATTAAAACTAGAAAGAAAGCATTTCCAATATGTCAAAATATGCATCTGTTGTACATATTATGGACATGTGTTGACATAATGATGTTTATTTTACAAAAATAGTCTTTATAAATAGTCTTTATTACTTTATAAAATAATTTACTTTATTAGCCTAAATTATTCTTTACTTAGGTGCAAATGTATGTATATACAGTGCAGGCAAAAAGTATTTGGACAATGACACATTTTTTTTCTTGGTTTTGCTCTGTACTCCAGCAAATGTAACAGTGACTATGAGGTTAAAGTGCAGACTTTCAGCTTTAATATGTAGCCCTTTTTATACATAGGTCCCCCCCCCCCATTTTAGGGGACAAAAAGTAATTAACGAATTAACATAAATTTAGTCATCATATTTAATATTTGGTTGCACATCCTTTGCATGCCATGACTTCCCGATATCTGTGACCCAACCCCACTCTGCTGCCAGATGTAGATGTGGATGGACCACTTTAAGGGTTTCTTCTCCCGACTTACACTGCCTGGCCAAAAAAAAAAAGTCGCACACTCTAATATTTAGTTGGACCACCTTAACTTTGATTACAGCACACATTCGTTGTGGCATTGTTTCGACAACCTTATGCAACGTCACAACATTTATTTCCGTCCACAGTTGCATTCATTTTTGTCCGAGATCTTGTATTGATGACGGGAGAGTCGAACCACTCCGTAAAGTCTTCTCCAGCACATCCCAAAGACTTTCAATGGGGTTAAGGTCAAGACTCTGGTGGCCAATTCATGTGTGAAAATGATTCCTCATGCTCCCTGAACCACTCTTTCACAATTTGAGCCTGATGAATCTTGGCATTGTCGTCCTGGAATATGCCCATTGATGGGATAACCTGGTCATTCAGTACATTCTGGTACTCAGCTGACTTCATTTTATTGCTGCATTACCAATTTAAGCGACCACAGATCATAACACTGCCTCCAGAGGCTTGTACAGTGCATGACGGGTGCAACAGCGACTTTTTTTTTTTGGCCAGGCAGTGTATTTTTCCATAGAGTTCAATAGAAAAATGAGTCAGGAGAAACATCAATCGGTTTCCGGGTCAGGCGTGGACTGGGGAGATGAGGACAGATAAAATGAGTGATTGGAATGAACAAGCACTTCCGCGGCATCACAACGCTTTTCACAAGCCGATGGAAAGTTGATGGGTGACATCACAGTCACTGTCAATTTTTTTTGCGAAGGCACTAGTGCATAGGAGAAGTGCCTATGGGGTGCCGATATCCTTAATTCTTTGTGCATGTTAGGATCTTAAAACCGCTAGTTGTGTAGTGGCAGGTTAAATTAATGCAATTTATTATCCAGTAATGTATAATAATGACAGTATGCAATGGTGAAAAATGAGTGTGGTGAAATGGCCATCGGCAAATGGCACGCAGGGGTCATATTGACAAGTCTCCCCGAACCATTCCAATTTTCTCCTTATATACCCAAAGATCAAAAGAAAGCCCCAAATCAAAGAAAGGCCCAATCACAACAAAATGGCAGTACCAACCATGACCCCCGTTTGCTCATCGTTAAGTGTCACACCACGTCAACCATTTGTGGCACAGCTGGCTGCTGAATCATTCACCTACTGTTCACTTTTGAATGGCATTTCAATATCTTTATTCAGCACCCACTGTACCACACCAACGACACCAACTTGTTCCCCAACGACACCAAACGTGATTACACTGTACATGGGAAAACCTAAGGTTACATCATGCCGTTTCAATTTCAGTGCATCTGGGAGCATTCCACAGAGACAGCAGAATGATTCCAGCTTTTGGGAAACAGCACTGTTTCTTTCATACCTTGCCAACTTTCCTGCCAGCATGGTAGTCCGAATACGACCCCTACACCCTTTTGAGGGCGCATATTTGAGTCCACTTCGTCAAAAAGCTTTTGAGTGGGCGACTTTTTCTCACAAATCGGGGCACTTAAATTACCAGGACGAACCCCTTATTTCTGGGGGTTTGTTGAGGGAAGTCAGGAGCACAGAACGGTGCACTCATCCGACAATTTCAGTAAGTAACCCGGAAGTAAAAATGTAAAAGACATAGAACATGCATGCATATCTATGGTACAAGAGCGGGCCATATTACAAACTAATCTCTTTTTATTTTTGTTAATTCTATCTTCATTCATAATCTACACTTTGTGACAATCATCATATGTTAACTGATTGATATTCTCAATAAAAAAATTTAAAAAAAATATTATAATATATATATAGTTTGGAAAGAGTTTTACAGGGACAGGGCACATCATAGACAGGGGCCTGAGTGGACAGGGGCCAGTGAACAGGGACACAGCCAGTCAGTTCACCTTTGGAGGTCAGATAAGTGGCCCACTTCTGTGGACCACCCTACAATACCACACCAAACCACCAGGGGGCAAGCCATCTTAAGCACGGAAGAACGTCCTGCTAACAAGAGACTTTAGCCAGGTCCAGCCAGGTCCAGCCAGACCACAGGCGCCAGAAAACTAATGAGCTCACAATCAGACTAAATAGGATAATGTGCAAGACTGAAAAATATAATTATGTAAGGAAAAGTGGCAAATTCTTTATGATGAGGGTTTAAATCTGATTGTGCAAACACAGACAAGAGAAACTGTACCAAGATACAGTACCTGTTCCAGAATATAAATAATGCCAGTTTTTATTCTAGAAAATGTTTTTTTTTTCTTTTGCATGTGTGCAACCCATAGTTATATGAAGTAATGAAAATTTTTGTTCTTGGTTCCATTTTTCTGCAGAGGCACAGTATATCAATTTACATTAATAATAATCCTTTGATAAGGCACATCAGCTTCAAACATATTCTGCCTTGGTATATTTGTCATAATTTCATCCAAAATATTATGGTTCATTTTGTAATGATATTTGTTGAAGAGTTGAATTCATTGATAAAGTCCAACCAATCAGGCATTTTTACCAAAGGGCACTACAATCTGCAGCAATACAAACTGAACTGTTCACAGCTTGGCTCAACTAAGACATATCTATGCCAAATGTGTACAAGGCATTCAGCGGAGGTACATTGTATTGGATCACTAGTGCTTTGAAAACAGATTATTGCATTGCAGCCTGGAGGTTAAGACTGTGGCCTGCCTGGTAACCAGAAAGCTGCTGGTTCAAATCCCAACATGGGCAATAGGGTAAAATTAACTGATGATGATGATTGTAGGGTAGCTGAATACAGGGTTGCTCTCTGGTCAAGGAAAAAGAAAAAATCTTTGTTAATTAAAAACAGAATACCTTGAAACATGAAAAAATACATACTGTATATACGCCAAAATGGCATTTGGTCTTTTTAAGTGGTGCAGCCGCTTCTATACGTGACGTGTGTCCGTCCGTTCGTAGGATGATATTTAGACCAATCAGGAGTAGCCCATGCGTCACGTGCACCGCTTACTTCACCACCTGTGTGATTTTTCTACGTCAACCAGTCGTAAAAAAAATAAAAAAAGGCCAGAAACACCCATTTTGGCCCATTCATGTTTGCAGAAAAAAATTGATAGGTAAAAGCAATATGGTGCAGGCTCCACATAGCTACAGAGTTTCATATCTGCAAACAGGAAGGGGTTAGGTCTAGGGCAGCGGTGTCAAACTCGGGCCGTGTCCGAATCAGCACTCTTACACGCTGTTGAGTAGCCTTGTGAGTAGATAGGGCGATAGGGCACTTACTTCCGGGGTTTTTGCTGAGTAAATTCGGGAGCACACTTTCCAAGAAGTACACGAACATTTTGGTCACATGAATATGACGTGAAGCTTCGTTTTAAAAAAATGAGGCGCAGCTTCGCTGACGTTTTCCTTCAAATACAACCAAAACGGCAGTGCAAGAGTGGGGCGCAGATCTTGTAAGACTTTCCAGTCAAATGGCGACTCAAAACTAGCCCAATTTATTGGCTATTTTTAACCGAAACCAACGTATTTTAAATAGAAATCATCACGTTTTTACTTTTTAAAATAAGTGCGTGCTTTGCGACTTTTCATTTTTACCCGTGACTGCACTTTGAAAGTATCCCAATTTAGCTGTAAAACCGCAGACATGGCAACACTGGTGGGACGTCTTATGACCTGCTTACGACACTTCCACAGTACGGGTTGGAAATAGTATAGCGGATATTTTTCGCGTCCTGCTAAACAATGCACATTAAACAGCACACTTCTGCCAGTGCACTCTTCGCAGGAGACAGGGCGCAGTAGATAGAGCTCTGATTCTCAGCTCTCATTCCATCGAGGGCTGAGTGTATGCAAGTTTTTTTCTAACCATGCTTTACACCAGCTGATTCCACTAATTAGTTCACCTCCTTGGTTGAAGAGCTGTGCTAATTAGTGAAATCAGCTGGTGGAACAAAAACCTGCATACACTCGGCCCTCGATGGAATGAGTTTGACATCCCTGGTCTAGGGACTTAATTTGTGGGCCTCAGTGTGAGGATTCATTACTCTAGCTGGACTTTCAGAGAAACAGACTGAGAAAAGGATTTTCAACTTGACAGCTTTCTGGATAAAAGGTAAGGTGTATGTATATTATACAGTACTGTGCAAAAGTCTTAGGCGCATGTAAAGAAAATCCGTAAGGGGAAAATCCTTTAAAAAATAATTAAAAGTTTCTGAATATCAAACAATTGACTATAAAGAACAGTAAACAATAAAAAACAGAATCAAATCAATATTTGATGTGACCACCCTTTCCCTTTAAAACAGCATCAACTCTCTTAGGTACACTGTTGTTCAGTTTTATAAAAAAATCAGCTGGTAGATTGTTCCAAGCATTTTGGAGAACTTGCCAACTTCTGCAGACTTTGGCTGTCTCGCTTGCTTCTGTCTGTCCAGGTAATCCCAGACAGCCTCGGTGATGTTGAGAACAGGCCTCTGTGGAGACCATACCATCTGTTGCAGAACTCCTTGTTCTTCTTTTCTCTGACGAAAGTTCAATTAAGTTTTTGGAAAATCAATGTTTGGAAATCTACAATTTGCTCTTTTCTACTGACACACCAATGCAGAAGACAAAAAATAAAAATCTACATAAAAAATCTAGAGGGCCCTATCTTACACCCGGCGCAAAGCGGCGCTAACGCAAACGCAAGTGTCTTTGCTATCTTACACCCGGCGCTAGGTCCATAATAGCGCCTAACGCTTACGCCGTCAAACTAGCATGTTGACGGCGTAACTCTTGCGCCATCATTAGTGAACTGGGCTTGTTGGTCTTAAGATGAGGAGTGGCCAGGATTCTTTTTGGCGTATTGCTATCTTGAGCCAGCAGAAAGCGCTTGCGCTAGAACCACCACAAACCTGGTCTAAAGTCATGTCGCAGTTGTTTACATGCTATTTTAACGGCGCATATAAGTGCGTCTACATAGGCGTGTGCACAACGCGCATACCCTCCTGTCTGTTACACACAGGGGCGTGCACAGGCATGACTAAAATATCTAGATCACAATGTGAAATATTATTATTGTGTAGGCTATATCAAAAATGCATACTAATAAAAGGTTCCATAGGTCCACATACCTTTCCCTCAGCGAAGGGAAACAATGCCACATTACATTGCTCTCAGCCCACTCCATCAACATCCAGGCGATGTGCGATGGTACGGGACAATGGCTATCCATTAAAAAGGAGCTGATAACACCTATAGCTATCAAGCCTAATGCGCGAATTGTCTTTGCACCTAATGCGTGAATTGTCATTCAATGGAAAACTCGCGCACGGCAATAGACGGACATTTAAGTTCTGAAAATGCGCTTCAGATGTCATTACAATACAGCTCTGTTTATCTATGAATACAGCCTGTAAGTAAATAGAATGGTTTGTGACTGAAAAAAGTTCAAAACCTTGTCCAGTGAATATTGCATATTACGCTGTGCATAAGGTTTTTTTCGATAGCCTATGGTTAAAAAACGGAGATGTCACCATGTTAACTAAATTGCAACCTTAGCTATTCTTCGTCCTTCATATTTTTTTAAATGACAGTGACCAGGTTTCCATACTCTCACCGTTTAAAACCCAGCTGATTTCATCCGTTATTCCTTAACTGAACAAAACGATTTTAAAGAGAACTAAGCGTCTAATTAGAAACTAAAACAAATTTGCAGCACGTTACACAATTAATTCACAATTAATTTTAATGCCATTCTCTGCACGTTTAACGGTCTTCCTGGGAAAGTGGATTGTTTTAAAGGATTACGCTACGAGTAAAACAGGTTGGTCACATTTCCATAAACAGGAAATTATTAAACAAGGGGAAATATGCGTGAACTTATGGTTTGCGAACCTGACAGCTTTATTGTATGGCTATTTAGTGTCATCATTAAGGCAAAATAACGGTATGTATGTTATTAATCAATATTAGCCTACTATGCAGGTAGCCTAATGAACTTTGGATGAAGCTTGAACTTGAGAACAGCCTCTTGGAATTGATGTTTGACACTTTCATTGCATAATCAAACGAAATTCGCTGAACAAGCAGGCTAATTTGGCGTTTTCTAAGGTGAGACTGAAGCCATTGATAGCTTATTCTCAGCTGTTGCAGGTCCTTTTAACGAAATTTAACCGCACATATTTTGTAAAATAACAGCCCTGTCTGGAATTACCGGGAACTCATAGGCTAATGGTTAGTCCGAATAATATTGATCATACTCCATTTAGCCTATTCCTTGATCACACTAAACACGCACGAGCATGTCTGTTTCGCCATCATAAGCAATCCGCCAAGGTGGAAAAGCAGGCTTTTAAAGGGAATGGGATATGACATTTTGATTGGTTTATTGAATGTCACGCCCAAGACACACCTATAATTAATGAAGCGACTAGGTTCAGCCCAGTTGCGCCATGCGCCGTGCTTAGCGCCAAAAAAAACACGCCGTTAAAATAGCAAAAGTGGACTTGGACACGCCCTAAATGGACTTAGCGCCATGCGCTTAGACTAAGCGCCAAGATCGCCAAGATAGGGCCCAGGGTGCCTAAGACATTTGCACAGTATTGTGTATATATAGATACACAGTTGAAGTCGGAAGTTTACATACACTTAGGTTGAAGTCATTAAAACTAATTTTTAACCACTCCACAGATTTCATGCTAGCAAACTATAGTGTTGGCAAGTCAGTTAGGACATCTACTTTGTGCATGACAAGTAATTTTTCCAACAATTGTTTACAGGCAGATTATTTCACGTTTAATTCACTATATCACAATTCCAGTGGGTCAGAAGGTTACATACACTAAGTTGACTGTGCCTTTAAATTTTATAAAATAATATTTGGTGGCATATCCTTTGCATGCCATGACTTCCTGATGTCTGTGAGCCAACAACATCAAAAGACTCTTGACATCTTATTTTCTGGTTCTCTTACAAGCCATACTATAATGTCTCTGCATTTGAATGGATCTCTATGGGAATTGGGGGGTGGGACTAGATTTAGCTGTAAATTACACTGGAACAGTATGGAAACACATGGTTGGCTAAATGGCTCTCAGTCATCAAGGGTCTGATGTATCAAACAAGCCTTAAATCATCACTCTGCTGCCAGAAATACAGTAGATATGGATGGATAACTTGAAGGGTTTCTTCTCCTGACTTATTTTTCCATAGAGTTCAATAGAAAAATTTGTCAGGAGAAACAACCCTTAAAGGGATAGTTTGGAATTTTGGACATAATGTCTCAATTACGACTTACCCATGATGTAGTTGATTGATGGAAGCCATTTTCAGCTAATTCCATGCTGTCCCTTCTTTTGGACATACACACGGTGCTAATACTAGCGCAACTCTAGGGCAACTGGTAGCATCCACTACCAAACGCACTTAAACACTCCACAGTGCACCCAAAACTCCACAGTCGTTGTTGTAGTCGACCAGTGCCGGCACTACATTCGTAGGTAACGTAAAGTATCGCTCCCTCGATAGACTGTCGTCGTATTTTATTTGCATTGGGTGCACTGTGGAGTGTTTAAGTGCGTTTGGTAGTGGATGGTTATTGTAGTATGGGTGCTTGAAGGATAAAGTATTTGCACACCTGGTTATTGTAGTATGGGTGCTTGAAGGATAAAGTATTTGCACACCTGGTTATTGTAGTATGGGTGCTTGAAGGATAAAGTATTTGCACACCTGGTTATTGTAGTATGGGTGCTTGAAGGATAAAGTCAGATTTATAGAAAAGAGAAGTACTCCCACACACCGTATCTTGCATTAATCTCCATTTTTTTTTATTCACTGCTGACGTTTCGTTCAACCTTTTTCAAAGCTTTCTGATGTTAAACTCGACTGAAATGGGTCAATTTTGACCTTAACATAACAGGAAGGTTAATGCCGGTTTATTTTATCTTTCTTAAATTCATTTATTCATTTAATTCAGTCAACTTTTTTTTTATTACTTTTTTGTGTTTTTAAATTAATCTGGTGTACAGAGTAGTCTTTGACACTAACCATCTCTTTTCTCTCACTGCTATGTCTCTACTGCCAGAGGTCACCCAATATCAATTTCTAAAGACACCCTGAAGTGCCTAGACCTCTTGGTCATGTTGCTCCTGCTCTCACCTGTGACCCATTTCTGCTGGATCTACATCACCTTTCCCATCCTGATTGCTCCTCCCTCTTACCTCATAGGGCTTCCCCACCTCATCCAACAACCCTCCTAGATTTCTAAATAAAACTGTGTGCTTGCTATTCTATGTACATGGGGAATTGTAAGGAATTTGACATGCCTTTGTAGAATTACTGCCTACTACTTATAATAATATACATTTATAGAACTACGTAATAATAATGAAGGTTCTAGGTAGAACAATTAGAAGATAAAATGGTTCTAACCAGAACCCTTTCATAGAGGGTTCGAGGTAGAACCATTCCAATGGGGTTCTAGGTAGAACCCTTTGAAGAAGGTTCTACGTAGAACCTAAAAAGGTTCCCCCACAGGGACAAGCCAGAGAACCCTTTAAGGTTCTAGTTAGCAGTTTTTTTAGAGTGTACAGTTCACTCACTGTGTGTTATCTAGCCCAGGGTGTTTTGTTGGTTTTGTTTATTTTCACCATAGCCCAGTGGATCAATACATTAACAGAAGGAGGAAGTGAATTAAAAAAACAAGAGGCAGAGCCTCACAGAGTCGCCTGAGGTGGAGCGAGAAGGGGGCGGGGCTTGTACCTGTGATCATCTTCTGGCGGAGTTCACTGTACTTGTAGGCTTGCTCCATGGGCCGGATGGCGGTGTGATAGATCTCCCGCAACCGGTGTAGAGCCACTGGAGGATGGAGAGATGGGACAGAGAGAAATACAAAGATAGAGATAGAAAGTGAGAGAGGTGTGAAGAAAATGATAGTCAGGGTAGAGAGGAGTAGAAGGGAAGATGAGTGACAGAATGGATAGAGGGAGTGAATAAAATCAGATAGAGGGATAGAGAGACGGAGTGGAGTAGAGGGGAGGAAAAAAGGAAAAAGCAGAGGGAAAGGTAATTTTCAAAAACAGAGAGAGAGAGTAGAATAGGGAGAGAGAGAAGAATAGGAGAGAGAAAGAAGTGGCAAACGGCCCAGGGTGAAAGAGAGAGGAACAAACAACTTGAGAATCACGGACTCATCTGCAGAGCACATTTCTTACAAACACAGAGGAATAAAACTGCCAGGAAGATGGAGAGGGTGTGGGAACACATGGGCCTTTCACTAGCTGGCCCTAAACCGCATGCATTGCACAAATGACTCGCCCATCTTCAGGCTCTGTGGCCAGGTGATTAACATTAAAACAAACAAGGTAAATAAATGTGCACATGCACATTTGCAAAAGTGTGTGCGTTTGTATCTATGTGTGTGTGTGTGTGTGTGTGTGTGTGTGTGTGTGTGTGTGTGAGAGTGTGAGAGTGTGAGAGTGAGAGTGAGAGTGAGAGTGAGAGTGAGAGTGAGAGTGTGAGTGTGAGTGAGAGTGAGAGTGAGAGTGAGAGTGAGAGTGAGAGTGAGAGTGAGAGTGAGAGTGTGAGAGTGAGAGTGAGAGTGAGAGAGAATGCATGTTTCTTCTTAAGACTTCAAAATAAATGTGTTCTTTTCACATTGTCACCCAATGTCAATTTCTGAAGGCACCCTGAAGTGCGTAGACCTCTTGGTCATGTTGCTCCTGCTCTCAGCTGTGACCCATTTCTGCTGGATCTAGATTTCTAAACAAAACTGTGCTTGCTATTCTATGTACATGGGAAATTTGACATGCCTTTGTAGAATTACTGCCTACTACTGCTAGTAATATACATTAAAGAACTACATAGTAATAATGAAGAAAGACCAAAATAATGATCATACACCAAAAGATATCGAGAGCCTCTCAAGATTCTAAATGGTTCTAGGTAGAAGCATTAGAAGATAAAATGGTTCTAAGCAGAACCCTTCATAGAGGTTTCTAGGTAGAACCATTAGAAATAAAATGGTTCTAGCCAGAACCCTTCATAGAGGGTTCTAGGTAGAACCATTCAAAGAAAAATGGTTATCGGTAGAACCCTTCATAGAGGGTTCTAGGTAGAACCCTTTCATAGAGGGTTCTAGGTAGAACCTAAAAAGGTTCCCCGACAGGGACACGCCAGAGAACCCTTTAGAGTGTACAAATAATGGTTAATTATTAAATATAAGTACCAACAAATAAAACGATAAGATAATAATCAATCAATATCAATAAATAAACAATGTTAAAATTCATAAAAATAAATGCACATGCAATAAAGAAAAAGAAAAAAAGTAATAATCACCAGCATTGCCAGCAGGCTTGTCTGAGGCAAGTCTGAGCGTTTCCTCGATGTGAGATCTGTCTCGCAGGATGGGGGTCTGCACATCCTCCTCCGCAGCCGTCTCCTCTGCAGAAAGAAGAACCACCGCGTGACAGTCCTGAAAACGTACTTCTAGGCTACGTACTTTGCGTGTGCCGAATTTCTATGCGTGCATGTGACCTCATCGGTCCCGTGCAGCGCACCGTGCATGATTAATCATAACTTGGATTTCAATAGACCAATGAAGAACAATAACAGCTACAGTGCAACACAACGTCATTAAAATTAAGGCCTTTATCATAATGAAAGGAAATTGGTATGCAATAACCATATATAACCCCAGAGATACACCATTGACAGTGATAGGCCTTCCGCTATACTCGGAGGCCTATTTGCAACCACTTTTGTAGGCTACTCTCAAATTACCTCTTCTGTGCTTTTCCAAGTTTTAAAAAAAAAGCCGACACTTTGTAGGCTACTCCCAAATTAAACAGCTAAACAGCCAAAATATTCCTATGGAAATTGGAAACCCATTAAATAGGTTCCATGTTATCGAACTTACTATTAGACCTAATATTGCACATAGACACAAACCACACAAATCATTATAGCCCATTTAACTTTAGTTAAATAATGTCACAAACATTAATGTCTCAAAATGACCTAAAATCGTCAAAGACTAGCCTATGTTGTTGAGAACATTTTCACCCACAATTAGGCTACAGTTTCCGAAGGATAGGCTACACGCCTTACATTTCCCGTGCTAGGTGTGTAACAGTGCTGCAACAACAAACAGATGCATTAATGTTCCCTTTCCGACTTAAAACGTTTCAATGTCGATGGTATGCAACAATAATCTTTACTTAGGCTACTAACGTTGTACTAAATGAGGATCAGACCGTAGTTTAATAGCCTACATCGCTGGCTGCCACAGAATAGCAAAAGAAAAACAAACAAACGGAACGATTTGATCATCCTATAGGCTACATTACGCTCATCATTATATCATCCTACACATTTCAGGATATCAGCCTAACCGCAGGATTAATTACTCGATTTACTCGACAGCCATTTACCTGGCTTTCTAGCCACATGTAAACTAACGTTATTGCACCAAAACGCGGTAGAAATTGTTCATAGTTTACCTTCAATAGCTATGCCTATGTAGAGGCCTACAGGAGCTGTAAATAGAGTCGTCGTTTGAGACAATTTACAGAAGGGCCTTGAAATAGGCTATAGTTAATTTGATGACTTTTGAAAAGGAAAATTACATGAGGGGCCGAGTGAGAAGAAAGGAAAGAGATTTTTTTTATCGCGGGTTCATCCAGTGACGTAGGCTAATTACAGCAATTATGAATAAGGATGTCATCGAAAATATTGGCTAAAGTCACGATAAAGTTTGTTGAATATCGAAAACGATAAAGTTTGTTGTTATCACAGAAAACTGAAAAAGAGAGCCAAAAATCAAGTAGTGTTTAAAAAAAAACATTAATTTATTAGCCTAAATTAACCAATAGATCTCGATCTTGCGCAGCAGTGGGAAATGATTTAAATAACATGCGCTTGAAAACAAATCGGGAAGCTGCCACTATAACAAATACCAGTAAATGCATTGATGGTTGGTGCATAGTAAATCACTGAAAGTTTTTTTTTGTCTTATCATAACATTGTTACAAACAGATTAATTCAGAAATCAAATTAGCTCACATAAGCCTTCAAATAGGCCAGCCCATTTTAAATCGCGATAGTAGCCCGCATGTCGCTTAAAAAAAAGAATTGATGCCTTGATGTTCAGATAGAAATATCTGTTTAGGGTTCATTATCCGTGAGATTCCAAATAATGTAGCCTATTCCGCTTCGCACACACCCTTACCCCCTACTCACCTGTTATGGCCAAGACCATCAGAGACAGAAAGCAGCAGATTAAGATTGTACCCTTCATTTTGGCAGCCTTCTTCTTCTTCTTTTGGTTTTGGTTTTGGTTTTATGGCAGGTTGCAACCATTGCTTATAAGGTGCATACCGCCACCTGCGTATGTATGTAGTATGGTATATTTTCAGAACTACTTTATATCATTAGATTAAAAATAAATAAATAAATAAATAATAATAATTAAATGATATTCAAAAAAATTAAAACATAAAATAAAATACAAAATATTTTTTTTTTAAATAAAATAAAATAAAAACTATATATATATATATATATAAAAATAAAAATTAAAAATAAAATAAAAATAAAACAAATAAATAAAAAAATCTTATTCAATCATTTATTTTTTATTTATTTCTAAAATACATTTATTTTAAAAACAAATAAATAAATAAATAATTAAAAATTAAATAAAATAGAATAAATAAATAATAATAATAAAATTAAAATAAATAAACTCTAAATCACAGAAATCACTTACTAAATTCTATGGTATAATCCTATCTCCTTCAAATATTCTACAACCGCTTTCTGTGTGTCCTGTACCCCATCTCCTGTTGTTCCCAGAATACCCACAAGATTCCATTCTCTTCCTGCCTTACCTATCTTTTGCGCTAGTCTTATCCTCTCTTCCCTATACTTTCGACATTGCATGAGTACATGTTCTGCATTCTTTGTCCTTTTACATTCCGAGCATTCATCTGACATACTTTTCCCTATCAAATACAGTGTTTTATTTAATCCTGTGTGGTCAAACCTTAGTCTAGTTATAATTGTTTCCTCCCTTCTGTTTCCTCTAAACACACCCTGTGCATTGATGGTTTTCTGCACGCTGTAATATTTTCTTCCGCTGTTGTCTCTGTCCCATCTGTCCTGCCATTTCTTCATTATTTCTTTCTTGAGCATCGCCTTAACTTCTCCTTTACCAAAAGGTACATCTATGATATCTCTCATCCTGGTTGCTTTTTTGGCTACTTTATCTGCTCCTTCGTTCCCTTTTATGCCTACATGAGCAGGTACCCAACAGAATCACACTTCCACCCCAAGCCTGTGTGTTCTGAATAAACTTTGCTGGATTTCCAGCATTAAATCTTCCCTAGTGGATTTCATATTTTTTATACTGTGGAGTACTGCTACCGAATCAACACAGCATACCACTCTGTCTGGTCTCACTTCCTCCACCCACTGTAGGCCTATGATGACCGCCATCATTTCTGCTGTATAAACTGACATCTGATCCGTTATTCTTTTCCCTATACTTACATTCATTGAGGGTATATATATTCCAATGCCTACTTTATCCTTTTCATCTTTGGACCCGTCTGTATACATATCTAGGTAATTATAATAATTGCTTCTTACATAATGGCTTGCCATATGTCCTTCCTCACTCTCTTCCCATTCTCTTTTTAATTCCATAATTTTTATGTCTATTTCAGGTCTCGGAAATAGCCAGGGGGGGACATTACTAAGAGGGGTAGGGGAGTTAAAACAAATATTTTCCAGTCTGTACTCCTGTGTTTTAGCCTTTGTTACCCAACCAAATCTATTACCTTGGAATCTGCTGTATTCCCAACATTCCTTTATTACGCTCTTGGTAGAATCTTCATTGCCACACCCCCGTAGACGGCTCCAATACGTAAGCATGAGTTTATCTCTTCTTAAATCTAAGGGTACCTCTCCTAGTTCTACCTGGATTGCCTTAGTCGGCGTTGATCTCATTGCTCCAGCGCAAATTCTCAATGCTTTATTTATTACTCTATCAATTTTGTTTAAAAGTGTTTTGGCTGCCGCACCATACACAAAACAGCCGTAATCTATTGTCGACCTCATCAGAGCCCTATATATATACATCAGTGCTTGTTTGTCAGCTCCCCATTCTTACCCAACTACCGCTCTCAGTAAATTAATAACTTTTTTGCATTTTGTTTCCACCTTCTCCACATGTGTTTTCCATGTACCCTTTTCGTCTAACAAAATACCCAAGTATTTAAAAAGATCTACTTTTTCCATGGTTTTTCCATATAACTTCAGGCTCTGTTTGTCTATCCCTTTCTTTCTTGTTAAAAGCATGTAACAGGACTTATTTGTAGAGAGCTTAAAACCCCAATTATATGACCACTGTTCTATTTTTTCTATTGCTTCCTTGATTTTACCTATTACGCTTGGGGTATCTCGTCCCCTTACCCAGATGGCCCCATCGTCTGCATAAAGAGCTGACTCAATCCTTCTGTCCAAATTCATAAAAATATTGTTAATCATAATATTAAATAAAACTGGGCTAATGACACTGCCTTGTGGAATTCCATTAATAATTACATATTCATCAGATAACTCTGATCCCACTTTTACTCTAAATCTTCGTTCAGATAGAAAATCTAATACCCAATTATAGAACCTTCCTCTAATTCCCATCCTATTTAATTTAATTAATAACCCTTCCTTCCACATAGAATCATAAGCCTTTTCAATATCAAAGAACACAATAGCCATCAGTTCTTTCATTTTAAACATTTTTGCTATCTCATTATTTACTTTTACGATAGCATCCATTGTTGACCGTCCTTTTCGAAAACCACTTTGATATGGTGCAAACAATCCTCTCTGTTCTAGAGAGTAATTAATTCTACTAACTAATATCTTCTCCATCCATTTACATAGGTAAGATGTTAGGGCTATGGGTCTATAGTTACCAGCATTATTCGGGTCCTTGCCAGGTTTATTAAAAGGTAAAATTAGTGCAATCTTCCAACTTTTTGGCATTCTTCCTTCTTCCCATATTTTATTGAATAGTTGCAAGATTAATTTTAACACTTGTTCCGGTAATTTTCGGAACATAGCATAACTCAGTTGGTCCTCTCCT
>CM056387.1:34910821-34951281 GCA_029718625.1 Synaphobranchus kaupii
ACCTATCGTACGGTAAAATGCATAGAGAGGGTTACCCCCCGACACCTAAAACGCACGCATGCACAAAGATAGGGTAAAACATAGAACCAAACTAAAAAATGATACTTTTTTTTTTTTTTTAACAAAAACATTAAACACAGAAAGAAAAAAAGGCAGGAAGAGGCCGCACCTGAAGGTTAGCTTATTCAACGCAATGCAAAGATGCCGATAAAAAGATACACACGATTCAAAGAGCACAAAATAAAATAAAAAATAAAAAATAAACAAAAGCAGCGTATGAAAGGAGGAGTCCAGGAGGGCCCGCGCACGGCGACGGCGGCGTTGGCGGTCAGAGAGGTCGGTCGGACGGCTCTGGAGGCGTGGCAGTTTCAGAAGCGTGTAAACAGGGGCCTAGCTATGCGGAGGGTCTTCACACATAGAGTGAGAAACAGTAAGTGCACTCTCCTCCGCCGCCCCCCCTACCCTGACCCCTATGTGATATTACACCCCTCTACCACCCCCCCCCCCCCCCTCCCATTTTTAAATCTAGTGCCCCCCCCAGAGTCACGACCATACAGATGCTCTCCTCCACTTAACAGACACATTTCCTCTAAGTCAGAAGCCAGGAGTGTGGAAACCAAATTTCCTTTTTTTTAAATTTATTATTTTTTTTAAACGTTTCAAAACGCTCACAGTGTCAAGCTAAGCAAAGCCTTCTGGACATGAAAAAAAAAACAAACGAAATAAAAATTAGTGAGAGAGAGAAATATATGCGTATATATATATCATGTAAAAAAAAGGAGAATGTGTGGGGGGGGGGGGTGGGGGGTAGCGAGCGGTGGATTTCGGGTTTTGGGGGCGGCCCCGAGCTGCACAGCCTGCAAGTGTGAGTGTGGTAGGGCCCACGTTGGAGGTCTGACGCCAGCAGATCTCCTCAGCGGGAGGGGGGGGGGGGGGGTGTAGTGCCGGGCAATAGACGCACGTGTTCTGGATGTAGGTGACTCTTATACTCTTTTCCACAGAGGAAGACAGAGAGAGAGAGAGAGAGAGAGAGAGAGAGAGATCTAGAGAGAGTGTGAGAGCAAGATAGCGAGAGAATGTATTTGTGTATGCACAATTGGGTCTCTGGTTCACAATCCGGATGTCAGTTTTTTTCCGATTTTTCCAAGCGCTGTGTGTGTGTGTGTGGTGTGTGTGTGTGTGTGTGTGTGTGTGTGTGTGTGTGTGTGTGTGTGTGTGTGCGCGCATGGGAGTCCCTCCCTTTCCCCCTCACCCCCCCCTCTCAGACGGGGATCAGGGCACTGAAATGTCCTCAGGCCCCTCAGAGCCAGTGTCCGAGTCGGCGGATTCCTGCGGCAGCCGCCCCGGGATGACGATTACGGCCCGGCGGGGATCGTCCTCGGCCCCGCCCGCTTTCTCCTGCGTGCCCTCGATGTGCTGGATGGCCTGGAGCGGTGGGAGGGAGAGGCAGAGACAGCGCCGTCAGAATGCAGCAGCGCCACCTGGTGCACAAGTGACCGCAACAACAGCGCGGAGAGGGGTTCCTAAAACAGGACCCGATGACACGCCCAGGATTCTGTGGGGTGGCTGCAAGGCTCAAATGTACTGCCCTTTTAGTTCAGATTCAAAGCACTACATTTTTGCTAGCCTTTGCATAATTAGGTATAATTATGTGCAGAGTTTTAAATAATATATATTTTTTCAAACACCAAAACCCTGCAAGGGCCTCGGTTCTGTAAATTTGTGTTGTCTAACAGTTTTCAAAGCACCCGCATGCACGCACGCACGCACGCACGCACACACCTGCACGATGGTGTCAAGATTCTGGCGCGATGTGGACACTGTGTTGATGACGGAGGTCGGGCCCATGGTTACCACGGTGACGTGATGGGGCGGCGGTGGCAACGCCGGTGCGGGAACGATGACCGTTGCATGGTGAGTGGGGGCAGGGGGCGTGGCAGGGGCTAGCACCTGGGGGGTGGGAGGAAGAGGAGTCATCACACACATTTAATTAATTTATTTTTTTAATCCATAAAATCCCATTGAGAAGCCCAAAACCTTGTTTCGTTCCATGTGCCAATTTGACCAAAATTGACTACAGCCAAACACAGGAAGTCAGACGCTGACTTCCTGTTTTAACCAAGAGTCACACAAAGTGATGCTGGCCAACGTGGCATGTTGCGTAGACAGACAGAGACACAGAACGCATTGTCTGACATTGTAAAATCATGGCCTCTCTTTCAGACAGTTCGCACTGAATTTCAATTTAAGGTTCTAATCAGTTGGTCATTATCCCAGAAGAAAAAGACAACCATTAAAAGAGGCTGTGATAAAAGTAGCTCGCTAAACTTATAGAGGTTGGGGAAAATGGGGAAGAAACTATCCCTAAACTTCTATTGTGACGCCGCTGTCATTGTGCCAGAAAGCGCCCTCTAGTGGACAGATGCTACACTGCTTTGGCAGTGCAGTGCAGTGCAGTGCAGTGCAGTGAGTCGGTGTGATTCTGATTGTTCAGTCGCTGTGGCACGGAGGAGAGGAGGATGTATTTTTTGAGTATTGGGACGCATCCCCTGTGTGTGTGTGCGTGTGTGTGTGCGTGTGCGTGTGTGTGTGCGCGTGCGCGTGCGTGTGTATGTGTGTGTGTGCGCGTGTTACCTGTGGGCTGCGGGAGGACTCTCTCTCCAGCTGCTCGTGTTGCTGGTGCAGTCGGAGCAGAGACTGGGTCTGCGCGTGCTGCTCCTGCACCTGCTGCGCGATCACCTTCAGCTTCTCGGGGTACAGGTGAGCGTCCAGAGAGCGGATCTACACACACACACACACACACACAGGGATCACTGTTAGACCGCAGTACATTATCTCCAAACACACACATGCATAATGTGATTTGCTTCGTTTTTTTAACATGCTATCCTTTCATAAAAAGCTGGATATATAATGAAGTTTTAGATTTAACTGCAGTACCTCACCTGGATATGAACAAACACTCAACCTTGCAACTCAGTAACTGAGTTATACGCCCAGATCCCCAACCAGTACACACACACACGCACGCACGCACGCACGCACGCACGCACGCACGCACGCACGCACGCACGCACGCACGCACGCACGCACGCACGCACGCACGCACGCACGCACGCACGCACTAAACTGGAAAATTGACTATGGTGTTAACCAAAAAAGGTCACTCAGATCCATGTGAAAAGGAACTACAAATTCTCAGCCAGGCACACGCGAGTTTCACTCGAGAAGCCTTGATTTAGAGGCAGTTTAGCGCACTCAAAACGACCTGCGCACAGCGACACGCGCCTGCTCCAGGGAGACAGAAGAATTGAAGAAGAAAATTAGTCTGTAGTGCCTGGATGAGGATTCCTCTCTGGTCACACTTTTGTGGATGTAAATTTCTTATTTCTTTTTTAAAATATTTAATACGATTCTTTTCTGGCTGTGGAGTCATTAGAATACCTGCCGTATCATAGTGAAACGTGCAGCACCTGAACAGACCCTGGCACACCTGCTTACATTGGGCTGACTGGTGGGATCAGACACCTCCTAGCCCTGGGCTAAACTTCACACCTGCTTGGGTAAAACGCCGAACCGAACCCAAGGCCTGAGCCCCCCCCCCCCCCCCCCGTGTGTCCTGTCACTCAGAAATCACCTGAAATACGACGTCGAGATCGCAGGTGTGGAAAAGCGAGAAATCTCTGCCCCGGGCTTAACCTCTGGGCTGGATGGAGATCACAGGCCAAACATGAAACGTGACCGTCTCTTCCAAACAGACCTCAATCTGAGAAGCATTTCTAAAAATGTCATTCGAACCCAGCCACACCCCCCCCCTTACCTGTTCCTTCCCTACTCTGACCCGGTGGTCACCTCATTCTCTCATTCCCATTTGTTCTACATCATATCGCCCCGGTGCATTCCCCTCCCTTAGCTATGACCCCTCCCCCATCCTCACCTGGTCCTCCAGCACACCGTACACCACAACCCCCCCCCCCCCCACCACCGGTACCCCCCTCACCTGGTCCTCCAGCACACCGTACACCACAACCCCCCCCCCCCCCCCCCCACCACCGGTACCCCCTCACCTGGTCCTCCAGCACAGCGTACACCACAACCCCCCCCCCACCACCGGTACCCCCTCACCTGGTCCTCCAGCACACCGTACACCACAACCCCCCCCCTACCACCGGTACCCCCCTCACCTGGTCCTCCACCACACCGTACACCACAACCCCCACCCACCCACCACCACCGGTACCCCCCTCACCTGGTCCTCCAGCACACCGTACACCACAACCCCCCCCCCCCCCACCGGTACCCCCCTCACCTGGTCCTCCAGCACACCGTACACCACAACCCCCCCACCACCACCGGTACCCCCCCTCACCTGGTCCTCCAGCACACCGTACACCACAACCCCCACCCACCCACCACCACCGGTACCCCCCCTCACCTGGTCCTCCAGCACACCGTACACCACAACCCCCCCCCCCCCCACCGGTACCCCCCTCACCTGGTCCTCCAGCACACCGTACACCACAACCCCCCCACCCCCCCACCACCACCGGTACCCCCCTCACCTGGTCCTCCAGCACACCGTACACCACAACCCCACCACCACCGGTACCCCCCTCACCTGGTCCTCCAGCACACCGTACACCACAACCCCACCACCACCGGTACCCCCCTCACCTGGTCCTCCAGCATCATGCGGACCGAGCGCTCCTTATCTAGCTGCTGCCGGAGCTCGATCATCTCTCGACGGAGATCCTCCGCCTTCTCCTCCTCCAGGATGTCCGGTGACCCGATGCCCTCATCCTTCTCCTCCGTGCGCCTCCTCTTTGGTGAAGAGCCGCTGAACTCCTGCGGGAGATGAAGACGGGAGGGAGAGTGAGGAGGAGTGAGCGATTGAGAGAGAGAGAGCAAGAGTGATTGAGAGAGAGAAAGAGCGAGAGAGAGACTGAACAAACGAGGGAGAAGGGAGATTACAGCTGTGAAGTAAAATCTCTCCCAGGATGGGCTTTCAGCCCCATTCCAAACCCCAAGCATTTAGCGCATGATGTGGAAAGTCTAAAGGCTGCAGTGTCAGCAGGTTTTTGTGATTTCCTTTCAATCAGCAGCCAGTGTAGGCCGCGGTATGTAGTTGTGCGGACTCCTCGGCCAATCAATGAAAGAATTAAGCTCTTCAGTGCAGAAACACACCAAAAAACCATTAAATACTCGCAGTCCCTCCAGGGTTCCACTCAGAGCCCTGGCCTAAGGGAAGAGTTTATTATGCATTTAAGGATGGACCAGAAGATGGTCACCAAAAACATTTCGACAAACAAAGCACAAAGAACGTCATTCCTGTCAAGATTCAAGTCAATGGCTGTGTCCCGAATCAGAGCACTATCTACTGCGTCCTGTCTCCTGTGTACTAGCAGCTGTGTACTGTTTAGTACGCGAGTACAGTAAGTAAAAAAAAACTATCCTACATACTATTTTCCAACCATACTGTGGAAGTGTCGTAGGACGTCCATAGACTGTATAGAAGATGTCCCACCCTTGCGTGGCCATGTCACGTGTTGTTTTTGTTGTCATTGAAGGAAAAGGTCAGCGAAGCTGCACCTCATTTTTAAAACGAAGCTGCGCGTCATATTTATGCGACCAAAATGTTTGCGTCCTTCTTGAAAAAGTATGGTCCCCGAATATACTCAGCGAAACCCTGGTTATATAAGTTAAGTACATCATCCGGGGGTTTTAAGTATACTAAATTTAGAGAGAATTTTTGCTTACTTAACTACTTTCTCATCCCGTCTACTCAACAAGCATACTCAGTAGTGTGGAAGTGCTGATGCGGACACAGCCAATGATTTTATTTATGCAATATGCATAACTTTCTGGGATTTTCAAGGACTGCGGGAAACCTGAGACTCCTCCCAGTGAACGGGGGAGGGGGGGGGGGGGGAGTGTGTACCTGGATGAAGCGCTTGAGTTGTGTGTTTTGCTGCAGTAGCCGGGTCTTCTCCTGCTCCAGGGAGAAGATGTAGTCTGCCGTCTGCTGCAATATGGCCGCCTATGGGGGGGCATTCAATTTATATATAGGTAAATATATAGGTAAATATACAGCGCTTTTTTTAAAAGCTTTTTTAGCACTTGTCCATCGGGTGGGACTTCAGTTTTCAATAGTCTGAAAGACTCGTCAACCCCCCATATCGAAATAATTACATTTGTTGTTGCATTTTCTCAATTCCTATGAGCAAAATAATCTCATTAACAATGCACCCAGGATGGCAGGTGAAATGAGCAACTAATCCATTTCTACTTTCATTCAGACCATTTTTAATTGAACTTTTTTTTTAAATCTCTCACTTGTCCCTTCGGAGTAAGGGGGATGAGTCTGAGATAAGTGCCTCACCTTGCTGAGCTTCTCTCCGTCGCTGTGGGGTGGTGGGTTGGGGTGAGTAAGGGGGATGATTCTGGGATAAGTGCCTCACCTTGCTGAGCTTCTCTCCGTTGCTGTGGGGGATGAGTGGGGTGGTGGGTTGGGGGTGAGTAGAGTATGAATGGGGGGGATGAGTCGGGGATAAGTGCCTCACCTTGCTGAGCTTCTCTCCGTCGCTGTGGGGGATGAGGGTCTTGAGGGACTGGAAGCCGGCGTTGATGCTCTGCATGCGGCGGCGCTCGTTGCTGTTGGCGATCTCCCGGCGGATGCGACGCTCCTGGTCGCGCGCGGTCTCCGGTGTCAGGGGGATGTTAGCCAGACTATGGGGGGGGGGAGGGGGTGCACAAAGGGGTCAGGGCAATTGACTACAGTCAAAACACAGGAAGTCAGAAGCTGACTTCCTGTTTTAACCAAGAGTCACACGAAGTGATACTGGCCAATGTGGCATGTTGCGTAGACAGACAGAGAGACACAGAACGCATTGTCTGACATTGTAAAATCACGGCCTCTTTTTCAGACGGTTCACACTAAATTTCAATTTAAGGTTCTAATCAGTTGGTCATTATATGCACAAGCCCTCGGCATCTGGAATGCGTTACCATGGCCACATGTCCAATATCACTATTGATTACAAACTCAGAATGTGAGCAATATAAAAATGCAGTTCTTAGGTCAAGTTACACACAGAATGAAAGTGGAAGTAGAAAAAATGTTCTCCCAAGCTTGCCAAAGCACAAGTACAGTTGCAAGATTGTAACCAAACCCAAAATAACCCCTTTCACATGCTTTTCTTTTTTTTTTTTTTTGAGGGGTCAGAATGGAAAATTCCGTGAAAACAGCATAAAAGTGGCGCACAGTGTCTGTGGTTTTACAATAAAACCCCCAAAGTAAGGTCTCCACCATTGACTACAACAGATTACAGAATGTCCTGGAGTTCCAATCAATTGTCCCGGCGTTCCAATCCTGCTCTGAGCCACGGAACGTTCTGCATATCGCGAGCGTACAGCGCGGGTAACGCCCTTGCCCTTCTGACTCCGATCCGTGTCTGTGACACACTTTGGCAGGCTGACTGACATGGACCTGGCCGAAACCCAGCCGTTCAAAAGACCATCACGCAACGCTAACGGCCTGTAAGCAGGGTGGCCAGCTGACAAATGGGGAAAGAAAATGGGGCTCGAAAAACAAGGAATTTGTTCAACATTTTTATCAAATCAGTTTTCTGACAAAAAAACAAAACCCTAGCATGTGTTCATCAGCAATTTTTTGGAGAAATTGGGGATGAATTTTTTTTTTTTAAACTGATGCATTCCACAGATAGACCCTAAAATATATACTCGGGTGTGGGCGTATAACAGGGTGGGTCTGGGGACAGGGGGTAGTTATGACAGTAGGGCATAAGAGAATATGAAGCCAGTATATTCATTGGATGCACACCTCTCGTGGTAGATCTGCACTATGGAGGACTCATTAGCCCCAAACGCTGGCTTCTTATCAGTGAATGCTCAGCTGTTCAGTGCAAACATGGGGAACAATGCACCAGACCTCTACACAAAAAGGGGGAGGGGGGCTGGGCCCCACAGCGCCTCCTTCACCCCACCCCACCTGCAGAAGGCAGGAAGCGCGATCATTAACCATAATTACCCCCCGGACAAATGGCGAACTGATGCCGCGCGAGTCGCCTCTCCGCGGACTGAAGGAAGCCTTTCAGTCACACTCAGCCGGGAAAGGTTTCTTCTTCTTGGGACACGCGACTGCGCAGCACGAACGGGTCGCGATACAAAACAAGGACGTTCCACCAACAACAGAGTGAGAAAGGGCGAGAAAGAAACCGGCAGCGTTTCACAGGTCCGAGCTTCCAATCCCAGGGACCCCGCGCTTCACGGACTCGGAGCAATGAAATAGACACAGCAGGAGGCCGTAAAATAGCCAGGTTGGCGCCAACGTGAAAATACACGCGAAGGGCGACTCTCTGATTCAAAGGCTACAGCCGCCTTGTTTATCGTGATGGAGTCGAGGGGCCCACGCTAGCGTTTTATCAAGTTTGAGCATGTTATTTATTTTATTACTGCCCCCCGTTACCTCACCCCCGCCCAAACCCCAAAACTGGAACAGTCAATTATTTGTACGGCCCGCCACGTCCCTCCAGGGGCGTCCTCCGTCGTCGATTCGGAAACTGCGGCTGGCGGGAAAGTCCTAGGAGACGCGCGGAGCCGTCCAACGCCGCTGCTTCTTCTTCCTCTGCAGGCACCGCGGTGCTGTTGACACAACTGGCGCGGGCGGACCGCGAACGCTCAAATCGAGCCGAGCGGCTTGCTCTTTGCGTGACAGCGCGAGGAATAACCCCCCGCGGTCCGAAATACTCCCCCCACGGGGGGGGGGGGGGGGGGGGGGGGGGGTGGGGGGGGGCGATGCGTGTGCCCAACCGCAGACCCCACCATCCAATCGGCGTTGGTCAGGATCCCATTCCAGAACCAAAGAGCGTTTTACGGCACCGGGAACGAGTTCTTCGGCCAGACGGACCACCCTCATCCTCTGCAAACGCAGCGTCTGGCAACCCGGTTTTTCCGAGCCAGTTCTCCACTCTCAGAAACACTCACAGAATATAAACTGTGATGCTACCTGTGAGATGTCTGCACTGTGAGCAATAATTCAGAATGGGAAAATTTGCAGAATACAAGCAAGTCATTAGAAATGTGGGGTCTTTTTGATTTGACAAAGTGGACTAGTGTTGTCGTTTCAGTCCAACTCTTAGCGGAAGCCAATTCCTTTACGGGCGCTGTGCATTTAGCTATTTATTTTGCTGAGCCGAACAGTAAACCTCCAGCTTTGCAGCAAAATCAAAGGGGATCTCATAGGGGACGGGCGCTGAAATTTTTTTGTGACCCAAATTAGATTTTAGGAAAATCTTCACTGGGAAACTGCAGGCTACATATTCAGCATACACTGGCAATCCAGGTCAGCCGCTGACATCACAGATTGAACAAAGCACTCATTCTGGGCACACGGAGGCAAAGCCGTCATTTTCTCACATGCACAAAGCACTGAGCAGCTTAGGAACCAAGCCAAGCAGCCCCTTTAATTCGAGATTTTATCAGAATGAGATGAACGGTATGCCAAAACATTAACAGGCTAAAAATATAAAATTGTTGCATTGTATTTCTTGCCATTGCTTGGAGGAGTATTCTTTCAAGAGTATTAAACAAATAACTATATGCATAATAAGAAAATCAATATCTGATCAAGGTAGCTATTAAATAACTTCTGATTCAATAAACTGTAACCCTACATTTAGGACGTCTAATAATGTGCTGGATGTTACATATGCCTTTGTGGGCATGAGCAGTAGACTACTTGTGTGCAACTCGCAGTATCCGGCTGCATAACAAAATTATCTGAATCGTTTGCTTCAGGTAGGTGCATTGTCCTTTGTCACTTGTTCATTGTCAGCTGAGATCTACACTTGTTCTGCCGGAGGTTTGCGTAGTCCATGGACAAATCTGTTTGCATGGGGTAGCAATGACAGTAGAATTAACGAATTAGAAAATGTAATTTAAATCAAGCAATCAATCGAAACGATCACGTATTTCTAACACCAAGTTATTTTTGACTTGATCACCCGGGTCCCGCAACATCCTCAAATTCCCAAGATCCCGTTCGCTACATTCAAGTGAGGGACTACGTTTCCCAGACTGCGTGCACTTGAATGGCCTCCGATCCCTCCGCCTTCTTCCACAGGAGAGGTTGCAGACGCATTGACGGGCCTGTTTCACAATACACACCCCCTTTTCATTAAAAGACCACTTTATAATTATCTCTCGGTCGCCAAATACCAGACCCTCGCACGGAATCGCTTGGAAAAAAAGACAAGTGTCCGCATCGTAATATCAGTTAGACAATTCTGCATTTACGCTGTAAAAAAAAATACCACAGTCGAGCTCTCCGCCATTAGAACAATGCGACTCGGCTTCCTTTACGCCTGTCCATGCGGCAGCATGGCAGAGCTGCGGGGATAATGGACGCAGTGCACACGGGTGTGCTCGCCGCCGAAATAAAAACCAAGAAAACCCAAATTTGCTAAATTTCCTCCCATTCACGCAGCGTTTATATGATTTTACCCCCTATCGCGAAATCGGCTTCGAGGTGGAAATAAACACGGTCTGAAAGGGGAGACGACGCAGGAGCCCTCACCACTTCAGCAAACGCCACAAGCATGGCCGCATTTGCCCACAAGAACTTCAGCCCGCTCAACCCCGTTTAGCGAAACGGTAATCCCGAAGCCACAATGCTCGGACTAATAGCTTAGCTGTTGCAACATTACTACGCAGCACGTGGAAGTGGCCGTCTAAACCCCTATATTGTTGTTTTTAAATTATTATTTCAAAACTGAAGAAAAACCTGCGAAGTACAGGATTATATTTTTGGAAAAAGATATGATCAAACAGCTTCCCCCAGGAGCCTTGCGACGGGGCAACAGCGTGGTGTAGGATCAGACCACGTGGTTTATGTTTGTTACACACAAAATGTATCGATTTCACAAAGAAATTGACAAAGTAACGGTAATACATCGTGTCCCATAATAGTACCAAACAGTGCAGCATCTAATTAGTACAATTAACTCAATCTTAACCACAGTTAAATCGGCCCCACTACAGGGGTATACTGGTGTACACAATAACATACAAATCCAATCAAGCATGTTGGCAGACCAATATCGCCTTTACTGGTACGAAAAGCACAATACGCAGGCAATTAACACAAATGGCTAATTTTTAACGGGTGCAACAAATCAGCGCATACACACCTACAAAGACCCCCGATCACTTCTTTCTCCGTTTTCCTAAAATGTTGCAAGGAAGGCACCTTCTGTGCTGGTACCATAAAATACTCCATGCTTTTCTCTCCAGTTTTGAGTCCTCGTTTCTTCCGTTATTATTGTTGTAATTTTCTGTTGTTGTTTCTGCTGCTGCACTCCCTCCTGTGCGTGCAAATCCTTCAGATCCGTTCTGTAGCCGAGTGCAATTGTTTTTTCCCCCCCAACAATTAAAATTCCTGTGATATATTTATTTTTCTCGTCTGTGCATATGTATATAGCCAAGTGTTCCGAGTTGTAATGTTACTCTACTTCCAGCTGATGGGGTTCCCTCGATGTGTGTGTGGCGCTCTCCGTCTCCCTCCCTCTCCCTGTCTCTCTCTCTCTCTTTCTGTATGTACGTGTGTATTTGCAGCTGATCGGATGTCTTTCAAGGCGGGAAACAGCTGGTTGGAATCACACAGCACTACGAAAGCCTCCTTCCGCAGAGTAAGGGATTGCATGTAAACAAAGGACTATTTAAACCAGGTTTGGGAAGGGGGGGACAAGTATGAGATTTACGAGCGCAACGAAAACTCATTTTGTGATGCATAAAATAGTAGCTCGCGGGCGGAAATGATTTACTAAAGTCATAATGTATGTTGAACACCGAACCATGATCGATCGTAAAAGAGTGCGCATGAGGTGTATGACATTTTATTTATTACAAAAATAATCTACATTTAAAAAAATTGTATTCTTATTTTCGATCTTCATTCTAAGTGGAGGAAATGTGAATGAGTTGTTGAGTAATCTTGTGTAGCTAAGGGCGTGCGCTCTTGTCTTGATTCGCCACTATGAAGTGAACGAGCGGGATCAGCTGACAAGTTGGCAGGGGTTGAAAAACAGCAACAACTCGGAGGGGGGGTACAGGGAGGGGAAGCTGACATTGAAACAGCTGAACTTGTACACCATTTTGGGTGTATGAAAGTAGGAGGGGGAAAAAGAGACCGAGTTACCTAATCGCCCGCTCCTGCCCTGTTGGAGCCGACTTGCACACACAAACAGTCACAAAATGGGAGCGGTAATGGTAGGTTACACCCGGAAACGTGTTCTTCTAGTCGGCTATGCTACGAGCACATACGTAGATGGTCTTATTTTGCGTGATTTGAATTGGCTAAAGAACGCTACCACATGGGTCGCTAGACAAGGCAGATGTCGTATATTTATTTTTCTTTAAAGATTAAAGTACGCATTGAAATGATAAATTAGATTTCCGTAGCCTGCTAGCCAAATTGGAAACAAAAGTGCCACATGCTACCCTGAGCATGGTAACCTACGTTCAATTTAGTTAGCATGCAGTTATTTTAATCTTGAAGTTTTTGTTTTAGTTTAAAGCCTAAACCATAGGCTACATAATTATATTGCTGCGGGATGTTAAAACACGTAAACAGCTAGGTAGGCTACAATGGTCTGTTATGGTTTAACGCACTCCCCCTAAAATCCATTTGATGAAAAAAAAAAAGTCCGGTTTGACGTGATGTGCGGCAAAGAATGTAGCTACGCTGCTTCGCTCCGGGGGTGGCTGCCTGTCAACTCAGTGGGTGGTCTGGGAAGACACTCCGGGGGAATCGGGGTGCGAGCCTGGGGGTGTGTAGCTGTGTAGCCTACTCTGCGGCCAGCCAGTCTCCCCGGGTCGAGGATTACGAGGGGTGGTTTAAGAACATGATTGAAGTAGAACAAATCACACAAAGGTTGAAGCAATATTTTCGGACCCGTCTTTTTAAAAAAAAATTTACATTTTTTTTTACAAAAATCACAGTAAGCTATAAATTGGATTATCAGTTACTGTGGTTTTTGGAAAGCATATTTTATGTGGAGGGACAGTTTAATTATTTCTGCCCATCAGGTAGGCCTAGATAAGCACCAGTGGGGAAACTAAAGGGGATCTCAGTGATGACGCCCCCCCCCCCAAATCCCCTGCTTCACACTTGCAGCACATCAATGTAAATTTCCCCCTGGTCACGTTACAATTTTAGCGTGAACAACACATAAGTTTGCGCTGAGATTTGATTCCCTAGCATAAAGGCCTCGCTATTTATAGTCGCACTCAGAACGAGAATGTGTAACCTCATAATTGTAAAATGTTATATTTGCATAGCTGACAACTGTCTCGTGCTTTCCACCAACCGTACAGTGCTCAAACCAGCTCTCACCTTAAAGGTTGTATCAGCGATTTTGGGTGGAAACATAAATGATCACATTCATCTGATTTTTCCTCACGATCCGCTAGCTGCCCGCCCCATAAGCAGGCCGTCAAAAAACCGCGTCTCTGTAGGCAGCCTATGCTCCGAGATCGTACACAAAAACAATGGTAACTATTCAAAACCAAAATAAACAGTATTCCAACCAATCACAATGATCTGCACAAACGTGACGTCACTTCTGAAGCGAAATCCCAAACAAACATACTTATGAATAATTATGTTATGTTTTAAAAAATAGTGTTCAAGCATCCAGAATTATAACCACGTTAATAACGTTTGTAAGAAACCAAACCGTTTGTAAATCCGTCAAGATTTCAGCGAGATAAGAGTATTAGCGTTTGTGCAGATCATTGTGATTGGTTGGAATACTGTTTATTTTGGTTTTGAGTGGTTGGTAGTACCATTTGTTTTTGTGTACGATCTCGGAGCATAGGCTGCCTACAGAGACGCGGTTTTTTGACGGCCTGCTTATGGGGCGGGCAGCTAGCGGATCGTGAGGAAAAATCAGATGAATGTGATCATTTATGTTTCCACCCAAAATCGCTGATACAACCTTTAAAGATCCTCTACATAGGGGATGTGAACATGTGAAACTGGGGGGTGGGGGGGATCTGAAATGCACAAGTGCTGGAAATGGATAACATTTCTTTTTGAGGGTAAGAATGAGATCCTCACGTTATTCATATTTATTCAGTAATTCATATTTTTTCAATAATTCAGTATTTATAATATTCATTAATAAAACACTGTTCTCCTTACTTGCTTCAGTCTCAGTTGAACTTACAACCTTCTCAGACTTGGGTTCAGTCTTTGACAGTCAAACATTTGTTGTACAGAGTTGAGGTGACAGTGGCTCAGTAAATTAAGGAACAGGCCTAGTAACCACAAGATTGCATGTTCAATTCCCACCTGGTGATGCACTGCCACTGTGTAAGTGTCATTATTCTTTTAAAAATGGCTTATTTGGGTTTGTGATTTTTTACTAGGCTCGTTTGCCACCTAAATTGAACTCAGACCTGAAGCATAGTGCTTAGTGAGCAGGACTTTGAAGTTATTGATGTCAAGTTCAAATCGCACTGCATCCCGAATTGAAGTTTGATGGTTGATCCTCTATAAACATCTCTAGAAATGTTTAAACTATGAAATACATTCTGAGATGTAGATTAGATTTGAATGTAAGTCCTGTCACTCAGTTCTGTTCACTAATCACTATGCTACTGATCTAAGACCTCATGCAAGGCAAACAAACCCAAAATCCCAAAGCCTACAAAATAACACATTTAAGACAGTTCAATTGACAATTAGATTAGATTCCTACCAGCTGGGAATCGAACATGCAATGTTGAGGTTAGTAGTCCTGTTCCTTAATCACAGAGCCACTGTCACTCAAAGTCCGATGGACAAATGTTAGCCCTTCAACCCAAGTCTGAGTAAGAACAATGGTCTGACTGAAGAAAGTCCTACTGAGAATGAAGCAAGTCTGAATGAAAACAAAGGGTGCAATTCTCAGGCTCTTACTCATGTGTGCTAAGACAGGCTGTGTGACATGGAATATGGGATGCTCTGAGTGTACTATATGTGTAGACTCAGAGCATTCCATTCCATATTCCATGCCACATTTTTACCACACCGTCTGTCAGAACACACAGCGCACTGGAGTAAGAGCCTGAAAATTGCACCCAAAGTGTTCTAAAATGGATGCTGTATATCAGATTACTGATGAAACATCTAGGCTAATGTTAAAGTTTAAACACTGATGTACATTAACACTAACATTGACACCTATTTAAAATTAAGACAAAATAATATTTTAGCAATATATGAAAAAATAGTAAAAAATAAAATTCTCTGTAGACCTTCCAAAGAGTTCCTTAAGAACCATTTTTTCCAAAAGGGTTCTTCAGATGAAAAGGGTTCTAGACAGAACCTTTTGCCTTCCTAAGAACCCTTGAAAAATCCTTCCTTCTAAAAAGGGTTCTTTGGAAGAAAACGGTTCAAGATAGAACCCTACCCCTCTGCTAAGAACCCTTTTGGAACCCTTTTTTTTTTTTTTAGAGTGTATGCTTTGGGTCATTGTCCATTTGGAAGAGCCATTTGCGACCAAGCTTTAACTTCCTGGCTGATGTCTTAAGATGTTGCTTCAATATATCGACATAATTTTCCTTCCTCATGATGCCATCTATTTTATAAAGTGCACCAGTCCCTCCTGCAGCAAAGCACCCCCACAACATGATGCTTCCATCCCCCTGCTTCACGGTTGGGATGGTGTT
The DNA here is from genome assembly GCA_029718625.1 of Synaphobranchus kaupii. Taxonomy (NCBI): domain Eukaryota; kingdom Metazoa; phylum Chordata; class Actinopteri; order Anguilliformes; family Synaphobranchidae; genus Synaphobranchus; species Synaphobranchus kaupii. Next base: position 34,926,554 of record CM056387.1, read on the forward strand.
CTTCGGCTTGCAAGCCTCACCCTTTTCCCTCCAAACATAACGATGGTCGTTATGGCCAAACAGTTAAATTTTTGTTTCATCAGACTAGAGGACATTTCTCCAAAAAGTAAGATCTTTGTCCCCATGTGCAGTTGCAAACTGTAGTCTGGCTTTTTTATGGCGGTTTTGGAGTAGTGGCCTCTTCCTTCTGAGCAGCCTTTCAGGTTATATCGATATAGGACTCGTTTTACTGTGGCTATAGATAATTTTGGACCTGTTCCCTCCAGCATCTTCACAAGGTCCTTTGCTGTTGTTCTGGGATTGATTTGCACTTTTTGCACCAAAGCACGTTCATCTCTAGGAGACAGAACGCGTCTCCTTCCTGAGCGGTATGACGGCTGCGTGGTCCTATGGTGTTTATACTTGCGTACTATTGTTTGTACAGGCGAATGTGATACCTTCAAGTGTTTGGAAATTGCTCCCAAGGATGAACCAGACTTGTGGAGGTCCACAATTTTATTTCTGAGGTCTTGACTGATTTCTATTTTTCCATGATGTCAAGCAAAGAGGCACTGAGTTTGAAGGTAGGCCTTAAAATACATCCACAGGTACACTTCCAATTGACTAAAATAATGTCAATTAGCCTATCAGAAGTTTCTAAAGCCATGACATCATTTTCTGGAATTTTCCAAGCTTTTTAAAGGCACAGTCAACTTAGTGTATGTAAACTTCTGACCCACTGGAATTGTGATATAGTGAAATAATCTGTCTGCAAACAATTGTTGGAAAAATTACTTGTGTCATGCACAAAGTAGATGTCCTAACTGACTTGTCAACACTATAGTTGGCTAATATGAAATCTGTGGAGTGGTTAAAAATGAGTTTTAATGACTTCAACCTAAGTGTATGTAAACTTCCGACTTCAACTAGCTACCAATCGTGACAACTATCTACAAGCAAAAGATCCTCCCCGTAGAATAAACCCCTCCCTGTCTGCCTGTCTCCGCATGTGCACTGGAGCATAATTTGGTGGGAGGGGCTTAGGAGAGAGATGGGAGGGAGGAGAGCAAAAGGGGGAAGTCTTTTTGCCTTGTATATTTTCAAACTTGTCTGAAACAGCTTGTTTCCTGACTAGTTTTACTTTGAATTGTGAACATATTTGTGACAAGCTAACGCCAATGCTGAAAAAGTTGGTGTTGGCCAAGATAAGCTTGTACATTATTAGTTTTCTCCAATCTTTTTATTTAAATGATCATTTAAGTTTTGTGTGTTATTTCGATTCGGCTTGCAGTATGATCTGAAATGTTTGAAAGTGACTTACACTGCCAATGCAAATATTGAGAAATTACAGCTCATTAATAGATGTACAGGAAGTTATGGGATAAGAGAAAACTTATACCAGGGGTCCTAAAACTAGATTAATCTGTGGCAAGTCATATACAGTGTTGCCAACTTGGCAAATTTGTCATCAGATCTGGTAAGATTTTGATACTACCTGTGCCTTTACGGCTCTTTTCCAACAAGGAGAAAATCTCTTTACCTACATATCAAGCAACTTGAACCCTAAGACGCAAGACTTTTTGAAGTGCATCTGGCAACATTTGGCAGGAAGGGTTTGGAAACGCTTGGCATATATGACATCCACAATTCTTTTTGCACTTTATCTAAAGTATCACCAGACCCTAGTACTAAACTCAAAACTTGTGTTTCAAACAACATGTGCATTCGCACTCCAATTCAAAAAATATAGTAGAATCTGTGTATTTTTTTCTTTTCGGGAACACATTGAAAAACTTTGGAGACACATGTTACAAAAAAAAAGGTATTGCTTCTCTCGAAATAGCTTTTTGAGCCTGCTTATGTCACCACATTTATGCCCGGATCAGAGGCAGGAGCCTGGCTTATTGTGCAACATCCTCTGTTCTAGGAAAAGCACACACTCTCCTCCTGGACATATTCTTCCAGCCACTGATTATTTTGGTGGTGCAGTCCACCAGAGCAGTGCTCTGTGGTTATTGTGTTGGAGGAGCCGGCCCCCCAGGACTGGAATTTAACACCCGTACCTTTGCGGGATAACCCACTTGGCAGCACCCAAAAAGTGTTTGTTCCCCAATTTGGTTAAATAAACTGTAAATAAGTAGCCTATACACTGTCTAAAACTGTCTTAAAAGTTGCATACAGTACTTGTCAACTCTGTTGAATCAATATTACTGAAAATAGCAGACGGGATGCTGTTATATGGTTAACAATCATTTGGAACCTGGTCTGCAGTAATTGCACATAAAAAAATTAAAAAAAAACATTATTTCCGTGTTGGCGTTTTAGTGTTTTCAATTGGCCGAGACAGTTGTTGTGCATGAGGATGGATATCTTAAATATTTGTAGAAGTTCCTGACAACCAGCTGGCCTTGCAATGGCTGGTATAGGGGCATTACAGGGTTTTTGTGGTCAAAAGTAAAAACATACACCAGGCAATTCCAAAGCAACTTGTCCAGTCATGTTATGCCTCCAGAGGTTGCGGGTGTGTACATTACCTGATTATTCTTAATAAAAACAATGTTTCATCTTATTTTCAGTTGGGAATATTACCTGCAGTATGTGGTGCATGCAACCTGACACCTGTGTTGAAGGAAATTGTGCCACACCTTCCTATATCAACATTACAACATGAGTATATGAGAATGAAGAGGTTCCACTGCTTGAGAACTGAGAATGAAAGAAAATACCGGCACAATGGAAAAACTGATTTTTAGGTTTATAATTGGGAATAAAAGATCTAAAATTAACCTGTTCATATAACATAATAGAAACACAACATCATTGTACAAGCTGCTTTAGAGTTACTTGACGTATTTTCTTGCTATAGACCACAAATCCAGGAATCAGGGGACGAAACTTTTTCACCTACTGGTCAGAGTGGCTTGTGGATTCTAAAAATCACCAGCCGTTTTCAACATTTTACCAGCCACGTTACTTTTTACACAACCTGGTTGATTACACGCCAAAGTGGCTGCTAGAGTAGAAAATCTTACCAGCCACAATCAAAATTTTACCAGCATTTGGCTGGTGGCTGGTGTTAATTTCACACCCTGCTGGGAATACCCTGGTACCTGCCATTGTAAAGCCGGAACTGATATCAATAAATTCCAGAAAGTGAACTGTCCCTTTAAGAGACATCTAGCAATGGGGTCATTTTAGCTTCAGTGAATCCACTGTTTGTGACCTTGAAAATAAATATACTTTGTATCACTTCTTTCTTTTAATAAATGAGCTTTTAATAAAAATAAAAAAGGATTGCAAAGCTTTTACTGTGTACCAAAGCATGTTGAGGGAGGTGTGGGAATTGCATAATGCCTGCCTTTGTAGGATATTCTATAGGGTACTTATGGATGATAATGAATTTTGAATGATTGTTTTGAATGGGTGTTTTTGAATAAGAAAATAGTTTGCTGGATGGAGGGAGGAGGGCAAGAGGGGGAAAGTTGGGTGAGCCGAGGTCATGGCTGGGGTGTGACCGAGCAATAAAATAAAAAGCTGGGAGACTTTATGGCAGAGAATGTGTTGTGTGGTGAATTGCTGGGGGGTACTACCACATAACTGAAAAATGCTTTAAAAAGCGCATGACTAAATCTAGGTTCACATTAACGGAATAATCATTGACGGAACAATATGAAAAACACTGAACTAAGGCCGTGCGGCAGCGTGCGCCAGGTCTACCTCTGACTCGAAGCACATCTTCAAAATGGCGAGGTCTGTTTGAACCACTAAATCAGGGGTCTCAGACTGCAGTGCACAAGGCTAAAACCATTACACGGTTTGAAAATTCCCAGCTCCCCCCAGGGGCAGGTTCCAGTTAACTAGTAGTCGTAGTAGTCTTTTTTTTTTTTTTTCCCACAGTGCTTCAGTAGCACGGCCCCATGTGACGTTTGGCCCATTTGGAAATTAACCAGGAATCAGAACTCTGTAATCTCACCAAAAGTTGCAGTTCAACTAACTTTAATGGGAAAAAGGCGGCTGCACTTGTACAGTATACTTCTCTCTAAACAAAAAAACAATCTCTCTTGTCCTCTTGACACTTTAATACATTACCTTGAATAGCATCAAGAACACCCCCCCCCCCCCCCCCCCGGAAATATGTCAGCCTCTCTCTGTATTAACAAGGAGGTTCATGTGAACAACGAAACGCCAGACCATGTGAGACTACGGCACACTTTCTTTTCCCTCCACAATCGCTCTGCTCTCTAGTGGTTAACTGTTGAACTACAAGGACAGCAGGTCCACAACCGCATTGGTATTATTCAACTGACTTTCTTTTAAAAAATGTAAATGTTTATGTTAAGACAGAGGTTCCCAAACACATCACACATCTTTACATGACACCTGCAATGCAGTAGTTACTTAAATCAGATGTGATATTTAAATCACATGTCACATGCTGTGGATCAACAACAGACAGGTACTTAGTATAATATAAATGTGTAATAAATTACAATAATCATGGTATTACCATGCATATGCACACCAGACATAAAAAAACAGGTTTCTATTTGACCGACTAAAACATGTAATTTATGAAGTATTAAAAATATAAATATTGTTAAAAGTGAAATTAAAAAATATATTTTGTTGGGATCCCCATTGGAACCCATGTGTGTTAAGACACAAAATCCAAAACAAGGATTCAAAAATAGCATTGACATAAATTTATAAATCAGTCAAAAATATATGAATTGTAGCCATTTTCTGATGTCTTACACGCGTACATTGGAGAAACTGTTGAAAACAGATTTTGTAACAATTGACACATACAAAGTGAAACAACATATAATTGTGCCTTTATTTTTATTTTGACCAATATATACTGACTTGTACTTCTACAAATGTCATTGCTACACCTCTCACTCATTACTATTTACTATACTATACTATATGGGGGCTATTTTTAATCATGGCTGTATTCCACTTTAATTCACTTGATTAATGCAATGATTCTATTGAATGTCTTTATTTGATATGTTTGTTTGTGTGTTGTGGGTCTGCCCCACTGTCTATGTCTTTTTGTTGTTGCTGGGGGTACAAATTAAGTTCCCAAACAGGAAAATAAAAGTTATTCTATTCTATTCTAGTTAACATTTTAGCGTGTTAAAGGTTCGGTGACTGCAGGCAGTGGTGTAGTAGTGCCTAGAGAAGTGGGTGTACTCTAGAGAAGTGGGTATACTGTAATTTAGCAAATCCATGACTACTAATTGATACGTGCACCAGTGGGGATTAAGAAGTGAGTATACTCTATGCTCACTAAGAAAGAAGTGGGTGTACTGTGTATACCTGCGTATACCCTCCACTACACTACTGACTGCAGGGCATGCAGTAGCCATCCAAACGTCCTTGTTGGTCATAAGGAAGAGATTGTATATTATTTAACACAAATATAGTATGTTAAATGAAAAACTTGGATGATGTGACGTGGCGCTGTAATGGCGACAAGTAGTCCAGCTGTCTCTCGTGTACGTGTTTGTTAATTTTGTCTTTTGTTTTTTTGTCTTTTGTTTTTTGTTTTTTTCATGTGCTGTGCATAGTCTGTGGTGGGACGGGGGAAGCGGGCTGGAGATTTTTCAGAGCACTCCTGCTGCGAGTTTTTATAATATTTTTATAATATGATATTGACTAATTGTCTAGCTGCTATAATTTTTGTTTTTGGTCGTCACCATGCATTATGCTCGGGAATGTCCGTTGGATCTGCAGCCACAAAGTTTACCATCGCTCTTCACCGGAGCTGAAGATGTCGGGACTGATCCAGGACTGCAGGCAATCTTCAAAAGGCCACCAGGGAAGGAGAAGATAATGCGGGGGAGCAGTGAGGCGGTGACTGTGAAGGCTGCGCTCCGTTTCGACAGTGGACAGAGACCGCGACACTGCGTGTAGCCTATGGAGGAAAGTCGTGGAGGCGGAGTTTGTGTGTTGGACTGGTCGATGACATTGGACATCTCAGGACAGCGGGGGCTATTTTTAATCATGACATTTGGCTGTATTATTTTATATGTTTGTGTCTTGTGGGTCTGCCCCACTGTCTATGTCTTTTTCGTTGTTGCTGGTGGCTACAACTGAAGTTCCCTATCGGGAACATTTTTTGTTAGTATGCATAATTCCTTCACAATACAACAAAAGGGAAGGTCAAAAAAAGAGATAAATCTGTACCTTTATATCAGTGGTTCCCAAATCTTTTCATCATTCTTTAATGTTTCCTTTTGTTCATCCTGCTTTTAATGTCTACGTCTGTTCATTGTTGTTTTTGTCTGTGTTGTAACTGCTCGTATGACTCCTGTTGTATCGCTTTGTTTTGTTGCTTGAATGTCCTGTGTACGACATTATTTTATTGTATTTTATGCTTTGTAGTACTTTGGGTTTTAAGAAAAGGGCATTATTATTATTGTTATCACAAGACCCTCTAAATTCATCACACTCTAGACCCACAACCCACCACTGATCTACCTAAGTAAAAAGGTTAATGTTTCACACCTTTATCCCACACCAACCCCTGGCTGCAATGCAGTAGTTGTTTAACACACTAGTGCCTGAAAGCTTGCCTAAAATGGGATGTCATGTAGTATCTACAGTCAAGCCGGAAAGTCTGAACACTCCTTTCACCTTCTCCACGTTTTATTACGTTACAGACTTATACTACAATAGATTGAGTTCATTTTTTGCCTCAAACATCTACACACAATAGCCAATAATGACGAAGTGAAAACAGGTTTTTAGAAAATATGCAATTTTATTTTACTGACAAAAATAGGTTATTTAGGGGTTACATATCTGTACACACCCTTAGCCTAATACTTGGTTGCTGCACCTTTGGCAGCGATTACAGCTTCAAGGCGTCTTGGGAAAGAAGCAACGAGCTTGCCACACTTGTTTCTGGACATTTTTGCCCATTCCTCTTTGCGTATCCTTGCAAGCTCCGTCAGGTTGGATGGGGAGCGTCGGTACACAGCCATTTTCAGCTCTTTCCACAGATGTTCAATTGGATTCAGGTCTGGGCTCTGGCTGGGCCACTCAAGGACATGCACAGACTTTCTCCGAAGCCACTCCTTTGTTCTCTTGGCTCTGTGCTTCGGGTCGTTGTCATGTTGGAAGGTAAACCTTCGCCCTAGTCTGAGGTCCAGAGCGCTCTGGAGCAGGTTTAGGAAGATTCTTGGTGGTTCCAAACTTCTTCCATTTACGAATGATGGTGGCCACTGTGCTCTTTGGGACCTGTAAAGCTGCAGAGATTTTTCCGTACCCTTCTCCAGATCTATGCCTTGACACAATCCTGTTTCTGAGGTCTGCAGATAATTTCTTTGACCCCATGGCTTGGAGTTTGCTCTGCCAACTGTGGGACCTTATATAGGCAGGTGTTGGCAATCCCCCAATCATGTCCAATCAATTGAATTTATCACAGGTGGACTCCAATTAAGTTGTAGAAACATCTCAAGCAGTATCAGTGGAAACAAAATGCACCTCAGCTCACTTTTGGGTGTCATATCAAAGGGTGTGCACACTTGTGTACATATGATATTTTACATTTAGATTTTTAATAAATTAGCACAAATGTCTAAAAACCTGTTTTCACTTTGACATTATGGGCTATTTTGCGTAGAATTTTGAGACAAAAAATTAACTCAATCTATTGTAGAATATGTCTGTAACGTAATAAAACGTGGAGAAGGTGAAAGGAGTGTTCAGACTTTCCGGCTTGACTGTATAACAGACATGCACATAAATTATAGGGTGAGTATTTTAGCAAGGCATTGTACTTGGTACAAAACAAACACGTAAAACATTACAATGGAATAGCATCTGTAAATTTATAAATGTGTAATTAATGAAATATGGACATATATACACTACCAGTCAAAAGTAAAGTTTTAGTCCACTTGTTTTAGTACTCTGTTTTTAGTGTAATTTCAGCAGTTTAACTTCATTAAATAACCTCAAATGACACAAGGTAAGAAGTGAAGTTAAAAATAATCATTTCATCTTTTACTTCACAGGATAGTGACCAAAATTTTTCATAAAAATAATATTTGGCTAAATAAACAGGTGAACAAATGATTTCCATTGTCCAACAAGAGAAGTAAAATCAAGCTAGTTTGGGACGAATTGGACAGAAAGGTCAAGGAGAAGTAACCCACAAGTGCAGCATGTCTGTGGGAACTTCTACAGCAGTGTGCAGAACCATACGATTGCCCTTGTAGAAAAAATGGCGCAAATATGCTCAGCAGTTATTACTGCAAAAGGTGGCTATTTTGATAAATCTAAGATTTAGATAATCTTTTTAGATATACATTTACATTTACATTTTAGTCATTTGGCAGACGCTCTTATCCAGAGCGATGTACATTAGTGCATTTTCCAACTTGAAACAAGTGCGTTAAAACAACCCTAAAAGGTAAATACGATTTCAAACGCAGTCAGTATGATTTTATTTTTTTATTTTTTTTATTTTTTTGGGGGGGGGTGGGGGGGGGGGGGGGGGGGGGGGACCACACTATATCAATCATTGGCGTGCACAACAGTAAGCCAATAAGTAACCTTAAGTATTAAACTAGCAGCTTGAACCACTTAAACAAGGATTCAGAAAAACACAATCAAGGGAGGTCACAAGGAGGTAGGGAGGGGTGGAGAGAGGTGCAGCTTGAAGAGGTGAGTCTTCAATCTGCGTTTGAAGGCGGTTAGACTTTCTGTTGTTCGGACCTCCATGGGGAGCTCATTCCACCACCGTGGGGCCAGGACAGACAGACGTCGAGACCGGGGTGCTAGTATGAAGTGGGGGGGGGGGGGGGGGTACCAGTCGTCCTGAGGAGGCGGAACGCAGGGATCTGGTAGGTGTGTAGGGTCTGATGAGCTTTTGGAGGTATGGAGGGGCTGATCCTCGGACTGGAAGGCGAGCACCAATGTTTTGAATTTGATGCGAGCCATCACAGGTAGCCAGTGGAGGTCAATGAGCAGGGGGGGTGACATGGGAGTGTCGGGGGAGGTTGAAGACCAGGCCCGCTGCTGCGTTCTGGATAAGCTGAAGGGGTCTAATGGCCGATGCTGGCAGGCCAGCCAGGAGAGAATAGCAGTAGTCTAGGCGGGACAGCACCATCGCTTGGACCAGGAGCTGGGTTGAGTGGGGTGGTGAGGAAAGGGCGGATTCTCCTGATGTTGTACAGGAAGAACCTGCACGCCCGGGTTACCACTGCGATGTTCTCGGAGAGGGGACAGCCTGTTGTCCATCACCATAAATTTATATAAATAAAAGGTGTTAATTTATTTTCTTTTTTTTTTTAAATCTCTGATTGCTTGTGTAGTTAATGGTTACACAGGGACATTTTGGGGATGCTGACCATGAGACTGCGCCCCCTGCGGAGTCATTCACAATTAACACTCATGATCAACTGAGGCACAATGGAGTGTCTGTCCCCTTCTTCATGTGACTCTGAGATTAACACAGACTGGTTGATTGATCAGGCACCGGGTTGGGCAGGAACTCCCCCCTCTTTTGAGAAGGAAAGGGGGGACCCCCAATTTAACAAACACACACGCACCCTGAGGTGATTGGAAATGACTGATCCATCTGTATTTATTATGGATTGAAATTAGCCAATCAATTGCCAATCAAGGGAATAAGCCAATCAATTGCATGGGTGCCCCTAAAGCCATCTACCAATTGGGATCAAAGGACTTTTGAGCATAAAAAACTCATGAAACTCTGATGGTAAAGACGCTGTCTTACGCCTACCAGACGCACCACTGAAATCCTGACGGACTTCTGCATTTCCCAACCCGCATCTCACCTGATCACAGAGACAGAGTTGGCCTGCAACCGTCCACAGAATAAACCAAGCTGGTTTATTTTCAACAGCTGTTTTGAGGACACGTTTCTTCAAACTGTTCCTCTACTATCTTCTTTGCGGACGGACCCTAGTGGAGATCTGTGCACGTCCACGTCAACCTGACTGGAAACCTGTTGCGATCCGACTTCGGTGAAGAAGTCTCCAGGAGTTCACGTACCTGCCGGGACCTTGGACCAGCTGACGAGCTGACATCACTTACGGAATCGGGACTGGCCTTCCCTTTGTTACCGTTAAGTATTGAAACGCATTTTATTTAGCACTGACATCAATTGATAGGCTAGCATAAAACCTGTAATACCCAGTTGAGGTCATTTTACTGCTGGTTCCTACTGTTTCCCTGACATTATAGTTTTTACACTGTTAAAACTTTATATTTATGAGACTGATAAAACGAGCTAACCACAAAATATAGTTTAGCGTGTCATTGACCCATAACGCAAACTAACCTTTGTTAATGGTAGGACTGTTAGCTTCTATATTTAGCCGTCACATAATTATCATTTCTTCTGATTAAGATTAAGTCATAGAATATATTCCTCATGTTATATCAATTATTGTTTCTATTATTCACATATTCATAGTTGTAGCCAATAAAACATATGTCATTTTTCCAACCCATTGTCATGTCTACGTTATTTCACTAAGTTGGGCTCTACTGACGTATAGAATTCTAATTGAGTGTTGAACTTATTTAATTCTGAATAAAAGTGACCAAACCTCACTGCACTTGAAATTTGTGGGTGTACTAAAACTTTATGACCGGTAGTGTACAAAATATTCTTTAAAAAGGAACCTATGGGAGTGTCTCAGTGGTGTAGCCTGTGGAGCACTTTCCACATGCGCATTGCGAGCTGCGACGTTGGTGGTTCGAGTCTGACCGCGCGACCTTTGTCGCATGTCTTTCCCTCTCTCTCTCTCTCTCTCTCTCCCCCCATTCTTCCTGTCTCTCTACACTGTGCTGTCTGGCAAAAGCTGAAAATGGCAAAATTATACATAAAAAGGAACATATTTTTGTCCACTCTGCTGACGTCCTCCCTTGTGTTCCTTCACAGACCCTGGGGGTCTCCGGACCACGATTTCGGAACCCCTGCCTTAAAACTATTTGGCTTAGACGATGAATAATAAAAGGCCTATCAGTGCTACAAGAAGAACGTGGATCGATAAAGACATGGATGTGCCCTATGTGGTGTACAGCAACTAGGCCCATACTGTGCCTTACATGTGGCTCACTGTGCCCCTATAGTGATGCATCAAGAGATGACAAAGATTGTAGAAAGGCATTCAAAGCAGAATGCAGTAACGTACAGAGCTTTCATTAACAGGCCTATAGCAGTGTGAAAACCCCTGGAAGTCACTCTTTGAGGTTTGGGGGGTGATAAGCGAAGGAAGGAAGGGGCTTATTTAAGAATACCAAATATGACCTAGGACGAGAAAAAAAAGGCCAACAATTTCCTGTTTAATGTTCAGTTCTGGACATTGCAAAAAGAACGAACAAAAAAGAAAACATCAAGATGCGCAACAGATCACAGGAGAGGAGTCGTGTAGCAGGGATGTGATGTGGTTTTTGCTTTCTGAAAAAGAGAAAAGACAGCCTCAGAATGTGGACATAATGTGTACAGGCCAAGGAGGTATAGGCTTGGCTAGGGGAGGGAGGAATAGAGAGAAGAGAAAGAGAGAGAAAGCGTTGGAGGGGAGCCGAGGACTGCCCATGGTGGATGGGCGGAGCAGCAAGCATGCGCTGAGCTGGCAGCGTCGGGGGCTAGTCCGCTGCGCGCGCGCGACGAGAGGGAGACACGGGCAGGCTCGGGTCCGGGTGCTGTCTGTCTGTGTTCAGACGGCCGCAGGGAGACCATCGCACAACTCACCGTCTCCTTTCGGGCGACGGCGGGCAGAAAAAAGCGAGAGAGAGAGAGAGACAGAGTGCGGAAACGAGAGGCCGGATAAACACCGCTGGAAAACAACTGGCCTGACTTGCATCTGGAAACGAAGCTAAGAAGGGGACCCCGCTTCCGACATCTCCCCTCTCTATCGCTCAGCGCACCCTTTCTCACTCCCTCGAGGACGACCACCTAACTGAACCCCCCCCTCCACTTGACTAGCGTTGCCAATAAGCGATGCACCTTGAAACCGAGAAGAAATCGTGATTTTTGATACATTTAACAACCAAACGTCCAAAATATTATAAAGTAATTTCTGTCATTATCAAAACTACGGACAGTTAGGCTATTTCTGCGTTTACATTTCAAACGGGTTTCTGAATGCGAAATATTTTTTTTCTGCTGGAAACAAACATCCTTTTTTATTCGTTATCTGTCTGAGGAGGAATCGTCGCGGTAGCGATCCCTTGTGCATGCACTCTTGTTCTTTTTTTTACTTCTTGTTGTAGAATTTATTTCGGACAATGGTCAAACAACCGACTGCTCTACTCGACACCTAATTTAAAGCAACCTGTCCGTGTTTGCGACAGTTTACCCCCCTCTAACCTCGAAGGTTACGGACTTTTCAAACACACAGAAAAGGACCTGCTTGCTGGGTGGTTAAATTACCACAGAAGGAATTCGCACAGAGACGGAACGGAAAGTTTACCCCGAAGAAGGAAAAATAAAGTAGAGGACACCTCGGCCACATTCACGGGATTTCTCCTGAGGTAAACCGGTCTCCAGGACTTCCATATATTTCTCTCGACCGTGTGCTGGGTTATGTGACACACAGAGCCGCCAGATTATTATTCATTTTTGACCGTGCTGCAGTTCTGTCGATTTTGTGTTTTACATTTGTAGACGTGTTGGTCTATATCTTCATGCAGTCGGTCAAAATGGTATAGCCTACAGTTGTTGAGTTTTGAGTATAAAGGACTGACCTAATTTTCCGAGTCCTCGGTGGTCCGCTCGGCTAGACCGCTTCTCTCGCCGCTTTGACCCTGGCGTAGCCTCCGTGCACGCGCGCGCTCCTCTAAAAAAGGAGGCAGGGGAGGATGTCATTCCGTCTTATTCCACACAGACTCGATTTGTATTTCTGCTGTCAGGCCTACATACTTTAAAAAAGGACACGCGCATTTTAAATGTCATTTGCAGAACGTGTAAGCTAGGCCTGCTTCGCCGGGGAGAGCCGTGTTGTGGGCTACCGGTGACATGGTTTCTGTTTCTCGGTACGTAAGGACAGGGGACCTCGAGAAAGTGAATGCCTTTGCTAAATTTGCGTATTTATTTAGCCTATTCTGCGCAAAGACCGTATGCTTGTCGCTCAGGTCTGCCTCATGATGGTGTGGTTGCGTGCGGATATTTTGGAAATTTGAACTTCATTATTTCCTACTTTCTTTATCAAAAATGCAGGGCGACGAACAGGCAATCATTAATCATAACTGAGGCCGTTTGCTCACAACGTTTATGGCAACTTATGAGAGTGCTGTCAAATAATAATTTTTTTGGTTTCTAAAACAAGACCCAAAAAAAACACGGGCAACAATTTGATGAGATGCCTGAGTTGAAGTTGGGATAAAAACATATTTTCCTCCAATTAAGCAATTGCAGTCTGCCGGGCGTTTAATTGTGGGTGCATAGGGGTTCTGGGCATGAGACAGTGGCCGACCTCCTTGGCAGCTCCCCAGGGGCCCATTGTCAGTGGTCAGTGAACGACAGGGACGATACCTTGCTCTTCCAAGAACCAAATGAGTCAAATAAAATAGTATGAGTACTAGCCCCCCCCCCCCACCCCACCACACACAAAAAACCCTCCCAAGTATTTTAAGTGCAAAACAAAAAAAGAGAAAGAAATTGAAGCTCCACTTGGAGGCCATCAGCCTAGTTGGACTGCCTGTGCGTTTTTGAACAGGTAGGTAGGAGTTTATTGAGCAGCTCTCTGTGGTGTCCGATATTAAGGCTGCCTGGGCTCCGGGCCCGCTGGCATGCTAACCTCTTACCTGGGGACTAATAACTGGGACACAATATGCTGTGCTAAGCAGGCCAGGAGGACTGTAAGTCTGTTAATACACCACCCTCCCACCTATGCTCAGCAGCTGTCATCTTTTAAGTATCGATACACAGCGGCGCTTTCACTGCCTTGATTGGCTGCCTGTGGGAAATGGAGTCTATCGACTCGAGGTCGGCACTTATCGCCAACTCCGTCTGCGACGGTGCGTTTCTGATGAATGCATCTCTGGAGCTGTCAACGGCGTGGCCAAAAGAATAATGATGTTGTCAGCTGGGGGGGGGGGGGAGGGTACTGCGGCCTTTGCTTAATTTGGCGCCCCTGGTTTGTGTTATTGTCTGGTCACATTTGTGCTCTTTCCAGGATTGGGTGTTGAGCGCTGTGAACTTGAAGCTACATTTGCGACCTGGCTTTTTAACCCCTTTGGCATTTACAGATGTGCTAGGGAGAATGTTGCACGATGTGTCCGAATGGTGTTATTAAAAACATGGCACGCGGAGAGAGGTTCAAGGAAAAAACGGTTTTAAATGTAGGAGAGGGAGACAGATCTGAAGAGGACTACACCTCTACCTCCTCACTGTCAGAGAAACATATGAGATGGTTGGGGGGGGGGGTATTGGCAAACCCCCCACGCCCTGTTCCACCTGCGACCTGAGCCAGCGCCTTGGCTCTAAACCCATACCTTGGGGGGGTTTCCTGCGATCGGGAGTGAGACAGATGCATTGTGGGAGGGAAGGAGAGCTGCAACGCAATACACACCGTGTAAGATGAAAAGCGTGAATGGTGGGGGTGCACAAGTTGCCTTTTGAAAACAACTAGACAGGCAAATAAACACCTTTACCAACACCTTCCCTTCAATGAATGGCAGTGAACTAAGGTCACGAAAAAGGGAAGTATCACAAGCGGCTGTCAGAGGAACGTGGCTTAAAGAACCTCATAATGGGCGGAGGCAAATTGTCCCATCAATCGCCCTGATCATATTGAACTAATCTAATGGCTTTGGCTCCCCACAGCCACAAAAAAAAAAAAAAACACGAAAAAGCAGTGCGTTCAGAGCAGATGAGTCAAACTGCTGACAAAACATGACAGCATCAACCAATTTTAGGGGTTTGTAAAGCCTCGGTTCACAAATTACAGCCACCATAAAGCGCCACAAATCACAGCTAGCGTACAGCCGCGGTCCTTAGCCACAGCGCGAACGTGTTGGATTTTTATTTTATTTAATTTTTTTCGCGCCGGGGGCTGACAGTTCATCTGAAGTGAGATTCGGGAGGAAGAATGAGCTTTCAAGCTGATGCTGCGCCCGACTCCTGCATCCAAATGACTCCCCTCAGGAAATGACTCCTAGCACGCTGTGAATCAGAACCAACCTGTCAACCCGTCTGTGATATCCGTGTAGAAATGATACCACTTTCATGGCTCTCCCAATAAAATGTGTATAACAGCAAAAAGTGAATCATATTTCTGGAGGCTATATACCTGCTGTTCTTCTCCCTCTGGGCACACTGAATGTGCGCACTTTGTTTAAGATAATGACATCTATCTGGCAACATGAGTTCTTTTTTTTATCGCAGTGCTGATATAGAGTCAAGTACAGAGATAGGTCTGCATCCACCTCATGGAATGTAAATAATATTTTTTTTAAATCACGTACGACAGTGCTGACGGTATACTCAGCTAAACGGAGGCTGTGGCCTGCCATGTCCTGAAATGACCGTTGGAGCCCCCCCCCCTCCTCTTATTTCTTTGTTTTTCTCACAGAGGTTCTGAAATGGGATCGCAAGTGTAAGATGGATTCCTAGATTGGATTTCCAAAGTGTCTGTAAGTGCTGTTAAATTGGAGGTAGGGTGGAGGCAGTGGGGTTTGGAGGTTACTATACGGGTCTTGTGCTATCGGCCGCTCCAGCAGAATGAGAAACTAGGTGGTGGCGGAGTATGTGCTATAACCCACAGAGACCACATCCAAGAAAAGAGAAGGTCTGGCTCCCGCTCCCCCTTCTCTAAGACCTGGCCGATAGCATCGCTATGATGCAATGTCCCTGCAACATATAATCCCATAACCAGACAAAAAAAAAAAAAGTACATATTAATATTGGAGACCTGGGCAGGGCGCATTGTATTACGTTTGGCCGCTGCCTGACTTTTTAGTGTAAATTTTGTTATATGCTTGAATTTTTACATTAAAAAAATAATTAAAAAAAAGACTGGTTGAGGTGGGTTCCGTTGTAAGGAAAGGTAAAGTGGATGATGTTCCCGGGAGGCTAAGCTCATCCGCTGGTTTTGAGAGACCCTGGAGGGACCGTGAGAGAGAAAGAGAGAGGGGGAGATCCACAAATCTTCATAAAATGGGCCTCATTCACAGAACTTTTCTTAAATTTTTACTTTTGTTCCCAAGAAAAGTTCCTATAAAAAAAGAAAACAATGTGGGATTGATGAAACATGTTTTTGTGCGTATCCCGGGTGTATCAGAGGATGAATGCCAATTGTTCGTAAATTCAACGTGCATATCTGTGCATGTGATTAGCATAAGGAAACACCCATAAAAGGCATGCCGACTTCAGGGTGCAAACATAGGCCATTCATCGCTCAATGCAAACATAACTGTGTGGTCCCATATCTTGGTTAAACATGGTCTCCCCAAGGCATGTTTAACCAGGTATCCTAAAGTAGCAAATACGCCATTGCCAAGTGTTGGGTTTGACTGTGTGCTTGCGGGTCTTTATATATCATAGATCATCACCGTCAATCATTTTTATCAATGAACGAAACAAATTACACGTGTTCCCAATAAGGTTATTATTGCAAACTAAAACTAAATGTGAAAAAAAACAACTGAAATTAAAAAAAAATTTTTTTTGAAAAAAAACAAAAACTATAAGCCAAAACTAGCAAAACAGTTTTTTTAAAACTAATAAAAATAGAAAGTAGTGATTTGAGCTTATTCAGATAGGTTAGTGAATGTAGTTAAAATCAATAGCCTATTTATGACTAATTGTATTGAGAAACATTATGTTATTAGGTCTGTAACTGCTTAAATTGACTTTGCGTAAATAATGAAGCATTCTAAATAGAAATCTCTTCTGCGTATATGCCGTTACGCTTTTTATCGTACCAAAATAAAAAAAATGATGAATGCCGAAACGTTTGTGGAAACGTTCTCACTCGCAGTCTACGATCAAATCTGAAGGTACGCACGTTTTGTGAACGAGGCCCGATTCTCTCGTTTGTACTGGGTACTGTGAGGCTGTCAGTGTCAACCATGTTCACATGCAGGCAGGAATCTGAATGCTAGACTTACGAATTTGGGATCGTTTACATTCAAAATATATAGACTACTTAATAAGCCTTTTACATGTACAAGTTTTCACAGTTTAAAAAGCAGAATGAACAAAGTGGTATATACTTGAAGGTATAGAAGTTGGAGGTAAAAAGGGGCAGTAATGCATTCCAATTTTGATTTAAACATCAATAAAGCAGTTGAAAAAAAAGTATATGTTGCTCTCACCCAACAAGCAGGTCCCCAACCCTGTTCCTGGAGATCTACCGCACTGTAGGTTTTTATTTCAACCCTAATTTGCACACCTGATTCTACTAATTAGCATCTCAACGAGTGCTCGAGCTGTTGAAAGAGGTGGGGCTTTGTTAGGGTTGGAGACCACTGCTGCAAAGTATATGTTGCTCTTACCCACACATTTGGAAAAAGAGAAGATGAAGGTCTGCATGATATCACCAAACCCAGACATCAGGCAGAAACTGTCTTTTAGGTGACCACTGTTTGGCATTGTTGAGGGGGTGATGCACAGTGTTTTAAATACTGTCAGCGGTTGCACAAAATTTGAGTAATTTCAGGTTTTGTCTTGAGGGTTGTTTCACCAAACAAGAGAAAACCCTCAAGCTATAGCTAGTTTAATATCTCAGACTGCAACGTCTTCAGCCCACTTGATTTTTTATTTATTTTTTTGCTGTGTTAGATCCCTCTTTACATTTCCATTACCATCCATTTCACCTTTAGTTTAAACCGGGCCAGGCAGCGAAGGATGGGCTCCCCCTCTCTAGCCAGGTTCCTTCCAAGATGTCTTCCCACTGGGGAGTTTTTTTCTCGCCACAGTTTAAGTGTTTTTATTCCCACTGGAGTTTTTAACTCGTTTTGCTGGTTGGGGGTTCAGGCCTGGTTTTTGCCCAGTTTTCCTTCTGTTTCTCTGTACAGTGTCTTTGTGACAGTTCTCTGTAAAAAGCACTATACAAATAAAAATTTAATTGAATTTAATTGTTTTTAAAGAAGAGTGGACAGGCCATCCTCCAGTTGTAGTTTGTGTTTTTTTTGCTTTATTCAGATGGGGAATAGAGAAGGGAATGATAGCTCAGAAGGTTGCGGGGGATCGAACCCCCACCAGGATTCATATATGAGTCGAGGGCCAGCCGGCTGTCCAATTTTTGGCCTTGTTGTTTTACGATTTCTGTTCTACCAGGGTGGGAAAATGTATTTATTTTTTTTAATTATTATTTATATATTTTTTTGTGCTTCCCCCTCACTTTACTCTCCAAATTAGAATGTCTAATTGTATTTATTGGCGCTCATTTCCGCAAGTTTCCGCTATCGATTTAAGAGGGCACAGAACAAAATCCCTGCAGCGTCACAGGTCACTTGGTGCCATTAAATGTCTGCAGGTCCAGGTGACATTGGCTCTGGCTCTTAGTCTGTCTCTGCCGTGGCTGCCAGACAGGAAGTTGACCTGGAACTGCATTTCCCAGGAGGGCAGTGTAGTTGTCTGTGAGTTCAGAGGCCTGAACTCCTGTTCAGGGTTGCTGAAAAAGATAAGTAAAGGGACTGTAGAGTATAAAAGGGAAATATACTTTTCATCAAAATATTATGTATATTATGTGCAGAGCAGTCAAAAAGTTATGTGGATCACCTCAGGTCTGTTGAACATTCTGTTGAAGAGACATGGTATATTTAGCTTCACTAGTGATCAACATTTGTCTTGAACAGCATTGATCGAATGGCAGTATAAAGTAAAAGTCACAGGTTAATAAGAGGTGTGGCCTGAAATCAGTCCAAGATGTGAAACTGTGAGGCCTGCCGTGCACCGGGCAGCAGCTGCCCTCTCTCTGGACTTTGTCACATTCCTCTCATAGTCCCTGGGCAAGACAAGCGGTTGCCTGTTCACCGGGTCTCCCAGAACCCTGGATGCAGCGCACGTCACTACCCCGCTCGTCCCACAAGCGTTAAATGGGACCCGGCGCGTCCGGCGTGTTTCGAGGGCACCCGTCGGAAAAAAACAAGAAGGGCTTTGTTGTCCCGGGACGCATGAGGGTATGCGCTGTCCCGCTGGAATGCCGTCGTGTCAGGAACAGGCCCTGCTGGAGGACCGGCGGGGCGCGGCGAAGTCCACCGGGGATTTGGTCAGCGCGGTGGCCCTCGGTCACCTCTGGAGTCCCGGAGCCGCTAGCAGGTGCTCCCTGACCAGGCCGTCTCGCCGGTCGCTCGGCTGCGGACGGTGGCAACCGTCAAATATCCCAATTTCCGTGACCTCAGACCTCAGGTGGCAAGGCCCACGTCCCCCCGCCTCCTGGAGAGTATAGCCAATCAGCATACTTTGCAGGGTGTGATGAGACCATGTCTTCCCTTTTCTAATTGGTTGGCCTCATTGCCTACATATCAGTGCCGGGAGGGGGGGGGGAGTACAGACAAAAACCTGAGCTCTGTTCAACACTTCAACTCCGACTAAGACTAAAACTCATCATAAGACTGAGCAGAGTCGCCAGCGAGAGCATTTTTTTCCCCCTCAGGTTTTCCACGCGCTCCCGCGGCAACGCGCTGAAGCGGCGGCAGACTTTCTGCAAAGCGGCGTAGACGCGCAGTCAGTCACAGTCGCCGTCCCTCACGCCCCAGCGGCGCGCGGACGCCCGTCGGACGGTTCGGGTTTTTGGGGTGGTAGTCTGTGCCGAAGTGGCAGGCTCGGCCTTGGCGGAGGCGGGAGGGGGGAGCTGGGGCGAGACGCTTGGCCTCGGGGAGCCGCAGTGGAGACGGAAGGGGGGCCGGTGGAAACCAGGCTCCCTGGCAGCCACTCAGGCCGTGCATTTTTTCTCCAGTTATACTGTAACCACTAATGACAGCGCAGAGCAGCGCAGCCTCGGCCCGCTTCCTCCTTCCCCCAGCATGCCTCACTCATGCCGTCTCTGTTGTTCAAACTAACCTCCCCCTCCCAAATCCCACCCCTCCTGCCCCTGCGTCACGTTTTTGAGGAACGCGCCCCCCACGCCCCCCGCCCCATACGTCTCTGTCTTCCCTCTGCCATACGTTCCATTGTGTCGTGTCTCTGTGGGTGCATTTCCAAAATAAACACAGACGGAATTCCGTGCCGCCCTCCTCCACCTCTCTCCCTCCCTCTCTTTCTTTCTCTCCTTCAGTCTCCCTCCCTTCCTCCCTCCTCTCCCTCTCCACCCTGCTTTTTTGTGAGCGAGGGGTCCTCTGTGTTTAGAGGCCTTCCAAACAAGGTGCCTGAGTGCAGCTGCTCGGAGGGAGAATTGTAAAGGTAAAAAAAAAAGGGATGTGGGCGCTGGAGAAAAGAGGGGGGGTTGAGGAGGCCCCGTGACAGGAAAATAAGCAGTAACTTTAAAAATGCTCTTGTGACACTTGGCGGGGGGGGGGGGGGTACATTGAAACAATGAAGGAAGATGTCTGCAGAATCCGGCTTGCGTTAATGACATTTGCTGGTACAGGTGGCCGCAGTGAAGTGTCTCTGTCAGTGACTGTCACTATTCTGCAAGCCTTTCTCTGTGTCCCTGTGAAGCACGAAGACACCGTTACTCTGACTGTAACACAGGATCTGTGTGTAAGTTCTGTCTCTCTGACTGTAGCTCTGGATCTGTGTGTAAGCTCTGTCTCTCTGACTGTAGCTCTGGATCTGTGTGTAAGTTCTGTCTCTGACTGTAGCTCAGGATCTGTGTGTAAGTTCTGTCTCTGACTGTAGCTCATGTGTGTAAGTTCTGTCTCTGACAGTAGCACAGGATCTGTGTGTAAGTTCTGTCTCTCTGACTGTAGCTCAGGGTCTGTGTGTAAGTTCTGTCTCTCTGACTGTAGCTCAGGGTCTGTTGTGTTAGTTCTGTCTCTCTGACTGTAGCTCAGTATCTGTGTGTAAGTTCTGTCTCTCTGACTGTAGCTCAGGATCTGTGTGTAAGTTCTGTCTCTCTGACTAGCTCAGGGTCCTGTGTGTAAGTTTCTGTCTCTCTGACTGTAGCTCAGGGTCTGTGTGTAAGTTCTGTCTCTCTGACTGTAGCTCAGGATCTGTGTGTAAGTTCTGTCTCTCTGACTGTAGCTCAGGGTCTGTGTGTAAGTCCTGTCTCTCTGACTGTAGCTCAGGATCTGTGTGTAAGTTCTGTCTCTGACTGTAGCTCAGGATCTGTGTGTAAGTTCTGTCTCTGACTGTAGCTCAGGATCTGTGTGTAAGGTCTGTCTCTCTGACTGTAGCTCAGGATCTGTGTGTAAGTTCTGTCTCTCTGACTGTAGCTCAGGATCTGTGTGTAAGTTCTGTCTCTCTGACTGTAGCTCAGGATCTGTGTGTAAGTTCTGTCTCTGACTAGCGATCTCGTGAGATCTTATCCGCTCTGAATGGGCAGCAGGGACATTGTGGAGCCCTTTCTTTCTTTCCTTCTCTCTCTCTCTCTCTCCCTCTCTCCCCACCATCTTTGTGACTCAAGGATTTCTTGGCGGAGCAGTGGTTCAAACCCAAAGCCACAGCTGTTTTGTATTATTATTTACTTGTTTGGGCCTACGCCCTGCATTCTCTGCAGTGAGCGCGACGGACCATTTGAAATGTAATCGGCAAATATGCACTCAGTACGAATGCGTGGTTTTCACGCTGGAGGGGTTTACGGGAAAGAGAGATAAAAAAAAGGAGAGTAGAAGGGGAGAGAGGGAGTGAGAGAGAGAGAAAAAAGGAGTGAGGGAGGGAGAGAGGGAAGGGTTGAGGCCCTGAGGAACAGTCTGCTCTGCAAGTCTGGGCTTGGGTTCAGTTCTCTGTCAGGGGCGTATCTGTTCCTGTCTGTGAGGGTTCAAGGCTCTCTCTCTTACAGTCTCTCTCTCACACTCTCTCTCCTGTCCCCTCTCTCTCTCTCTCTTCCGCTTACAATCCATCTCTCTCCCTCCCACCTCTTTACCTCTCTCTCACTCCCTCCCTCCCCCCCCCCCACCACTGGCATGAATCACAGATCTGCTTCCGCTGCCAAAGCTTACAACGTTTGAAAAAGTCAACAAGTACACTGACAATAACAACGATGGCGTTCTCTTACCGCGCAATTGAGAACGAAAAGAAAGCGGCGATTCTATGAGAAGTAAAAAAAATACAAATAAATAAAAAACACACCCTCTTTGGAAGGTGGTAATTATAAGAGGGGAACAGGAGAGCCGGACCTGCAGCGGAGAGCAGTGCCTTACCAAAAGTACTTACTTAAGTATAAGCAGTTCTTAAATGCAGAGTCTAAAATTCTAAAGACCCCAATTATACAAACCAAATGCCTGTCAGGGGCTCCAGACGTCTTTCTGCAGGGCTCTGGCCATTATGAGACCGAAGAGGTGCAACACGTGACTTTGGCCTCCGGCGAACTGAACCCTGGGTAATTAGGCTCGTTAAAGCTGCCGTTTCCTCGTCATCTGACCTCTGTCAGGTCACAGCTTATTGGGGAATAAAAGTGAATGTTTATTCCCCCTCCCCCCTCCCCCTCGTTTTGTAACCCCAGTTTGGAATTCCAGTCACAGCCGTGGGCCCGTCCTGTCCCGTCGCGCTCCGCCCCCTGCAAGCACACGGATTCGGGAAGGGCGCCCTCCTCGGAAAAGTCACAGCCTCGCGCTGTCCAGCCGGCCGCCCTGCAGTTGGCCGTCTGTGCAAACGCAGGTGCTGAGCCGGAGGAATTGTGCAGGCAGAACCCGTAACACAGGTGTTGTTCTCTCCACACCATCAATACCGGTATTCTGTAATTACAATTTAAGAATTAAATAAAAGTGCATCTGCAGAGAGCTTCAAGTTGACGTTGTTAATTTTATATTAGTGTTATATTTTATTAACAAAATACTCAATACCATCACATATAGCCAGTTCTTCTCAATTAGGCTATTTGGTGACTAATAAAATTATTTTTCTTTGCATCGAAATATCAACATTATTTAAAGTTGTGGATACATGTACTCACAATCGGAGAGTATTGATGGCAAAGTACGATGTACACTGCACATTTTGTCATGTTAATGATCTTGAATCACAGATTTTATTAAAGATAGCCTTTATTGCATGGTTGTGCCGAAAGCTAACGCGGTAGTTAACGGAGTGGTATATATATTTATGTTCAGTGTACTTCGTGATTAGAACTGATTTTTCTAAATTGAATTTATCTCCCTTAACATGAGGTGAAGAAAGAAGCCGTGTGTTTATCTGCCAATGGTTTATTCAGATCGTTGGCACACTTGTGAATCAAGGGAAATTAATGAAAACAGATTGAGACCAATGGTCAGTTCAAAAGGATGTTTGATACCAGTATCAACAGTCTTTTAGAGGGAAGTAACGTTATCAAAATGGTAACACCGTGACAAGCCTGTGTCATACTGTGGGACTCCCGGCCAGTTACGATAAACATAACCACAGCACTGTATAATATGTAAACCACTGGGGTTCTGACCTTTCCAGAGCCCAAAGACCTCTGGGTAATTGGTCAGGATGTGTGACGAACAACTGTGCCTGGCATGGCCCTACCGCCGCTACAAGTGGATGACAGTGGCGGTAAAAAGAGAGAACCCGTTAAAATGACCGACGGCAAGCCTGTGAACGTGAAGATAATGTTCAGATTCTGGGGAGGGCCCTGCCATTGCACCCCCTGAATCAAAAGCATTTAACCTGAGCCCTACAGGAAACGCGCCCAACTGTGTAACTGCGTAGCGTGAAAAGCAGTGGAAGACACGTCATGTCAATTACACAGTGATGATGATTACTATCATTATTATTAAGTAGTAATATGGTAATGACACAAGCGGTTAAGATGTGACGGTCTGGTCTGTTCCCCTGGCTCAGGCTGGGATTGGCTGTCATGTGCTGCATAGCCAGAAGGGCTTTATATCCTCCTTCCAGGACCACATTAATCTGCTTCCATCAATTTAAGAAAATTGAGGATTATTACTTTAATTGTCCTTGAACATGGCACTCTTACATCCAAATATGCACTCCACGCACACACGCACGCACACACGCACACGCACACGCACACACACCCACGCACACACACAGATGAGCTCACGCGCTCTTGCACAAACATTTTCTATGGAAGAGAAAAGTACCTCTTCATCTGCCATCTAGCAGTGGTCACATTACCGGGAATTACACGAGTAGTCATACTGTTTTTTTGTGTTGTCTCTCTCCGTTCAGCCGTCTCTCTCAAATTCACGTTTATTATGCTTTATTGGTGTGAGATGGGCCGCGTGCCGTTCTGTACCGCCAAGGGTCATAAGCTGCGAGTGCATCAGAACCGGAATGGCACCCGGGTCATTTTGATTCGCTCACAGCCTCATGGAGGACGATGCTGACACAAGTCCCACTTCCTCTCTCGTTTCTAACCGCGGAGGTTTGTGGGACGTCAGCCGGTCCCCGCTCCCGTCCCCGTCTCTGGATAACATGCTTTGTTCCGGGACGGGACGGCTCTGCGAGTGTCGGAGGTCAGAGCGTTTTAACCCGCCCCCCTCCGAACAAGACCTCCTTCGAAAGTGCCGCTGCGGCGTGTCTAGACTTTCTCGGGATTCTGTGACGCGCCGTCTGTTCTTAGGGAGGGGCGGGGCCACGTCCGCCTGCATCAGCCCGCCCTCTACAGCCAGGCCGTTCGTCCCTCATAATCGCCCCCGTTTTATTGCTTCCCCAATTATTTTATTTGCTCCATCCTATTTGTGTGCCTATCCTGTCCACA
>CM056387.1:34951781-34977301 GCA_029718625.1 Synaphobranchus kaupii
CATAGTAGCACATAGAGCAGATAGAGCCCATATAGCAGCACATAGAGCAGATAGAGCACACATAGAAGCACATAGAGCAGATAGAGCACATATAGCAGCACATAGAGCAGATAGAGCCCATATAGCAGCACATAGAGCAGATAGAGCTCCCATAGCAGCATATAGAGCAGATAGAGCACACATAGAAGCACATAGAGCAGATAGAGCACATATAGCAGCACATAGAGCAGATAGAGCCCATATAGCAGCACATAGAGCAGATAGAGCTCCCATAGCAGCATATAGAGCAGATAGAGCACACATAGAAGCACATAGAGCAGATAGAGCACATATAGCAGCACATAGAGCAGATAGAGCCCATATAGCAGCACATAGAGCAGATAGAGCACACATAGTAGCACATAGAGCAGATAGAGCCCATATAGCAGCACATAGAGCAGATAGAGCCCATATAGAAGCACATAGAGCAGATAGAGCACGCATAGAAGCACATAGAGCAGATAGAGCTCCCATAGCAGCATATAGAGCAGATAGAGCACACATAGAAGCACATAGAGCAGATAGAGCTCCCATAGCAGCATATAGAGCAGATAGAGCGCGCATAGAGCAGATAGAGCACACATAGCAGCACATAGAGCAGATAGAGCTCCCATAGCAGCATATAGAGCAGATAGAGCGCACATAGAGCAGATAGAGCACACATAGCAGCACTTATAGCAGATAGAGCACACATATAAGCACATAGAGCACACATAGAAGCACATAGAGCAGATAGAGTACCCATAGCAGCATATAGAGCACACATAGCAGCACTTATAGCAGATAGAGCACACATATAAGCACATAGAGCACACATAGAAGCACATAGAGCAGATAGAGCACACATAGCAGCACATAGCAGCAGATAGAGCACACATAGAAGCACATAGAGCAGATAGAGCACACATAGCAGTACATAGAGCAGATAGAGCACACATAGCAGCACATAGCAGCAGATAGAGCACACATAGCAGCACATAGAACAGATAGAGCACACATAGCAGCACATAGAGCACACATAGCAGCACATAGAGCAGATAGAGCACACATAGCAGCACATAGAGCAGATAGAGCACACATAGCAGCACATAGAGCAGATAGAGCACACATAGAAGCACATAGAGCAGATAGAGCACACATAGCAGCACATAGAGCAGATAGAGCACACATAGCAGCACATAGAGCAGATAGAGCACACATAGCAGCACATAGAGCAGATAGAGCACACATAGCAGCACATAGAGCAGATAGAGCACACATAGCAGCACATAGAGCAGATAGAGTACACATAGCAGCACATAGAGCAGATAGAGCACACATAGAAGCACATAGAGCAGATAGAGCACACATAGCAGCACATAGAGCAGATAGAGCACACATAGCAGCACATAGAGCAGATAGAGTACACATAGCAGCACATAGAGCAGATAGAGTACACATAGCAGCACATAGAGCAGATAGAGCTCCCATAGCAGCATATAGAGCAGATAGAGCACACATAGCAGCACATAGAGCAGATAGAGCACACATAGCAGCACATAGAGCAGATAGAGTACACATAGCAGCACATAGAGCAGATAGAGCACACATAGAAGCACATAGAGCAGATAGAGCACACATAGCAGCACATAGAGCAGATAGAGCACACATAGCAGCACATAGAGCAGATAGAGTACACATAGCAGCACATAGAGCAGATAGAGTACACATAGCAGCACATAGAGCAGATAGAGCACACATAGCAGCACATAGAGCAGATAGAGCACACATAGAAGCACATAGAGCAGATAGAGCACACATAGCAGCACATAGAGCAGATAGAGTACACATAGCAGCACATAGAGCAGATAGAGTACACATAGCAGCACATAGAGCAGATAGAGCACACATAGCAGCACATAGAGCAGATAGAGCACACATAGAAGCACATAGAGCAGATAGAGCACACATAGCAGCACATAGAGCAGATAGAGCTCCCATAGCAGCACATAGAGCAGATAGAGCACACATAGCAGCACATAGAGCAGATAGAGCACACATAGCAGCATATAGAGCAGATAGAGCTCCCATAGCAGCATATAGAGCAGATAGAGCACACATAGCAGCACATAGAGCAGATAGAGCTCCCATAGCAGCATATAGAGCAGATAGAGCAACCCATAGCAGCACATAGAGCAGATAGAGCACACATAGCAGCACATAGAGCAGATAGAGCTCCCATAGCAGCATATAGAGCAGATAGAGCACACATAGAAGCACATAGAGCAGATAGAGCACACATATAAGCACATAGAGCACACATAGAAGCACATAGAGCAGATAGAGTACCCATAGCAGCATATAGAGCAGATAGAGCACACATAGAAGCACATAGAGCAGATAGAGCTCCCATAGCAACACATAGAGCAGATAGAGCTCCCATAGCAACACATAGAGCAGATAGAGCACACATAGCAGTACATAGAGCAGATAGAGCACCCATAGCAGCACACAGAGCAGATAGAGCACACATAGCAGCATATAGAGCAGATAGAGCACACATAGAAGCACATAGAGCAGATAGAGCACATATAGCAGCACATAGAGCAGATAGAGCACCCATAGCAGCACACAGAGCAGATAGAGCACACATAGCAGCACACAGAGCAGATAGAGCTCCCATAGCAGCACATAGAGCAGATAGAGCACCCATAGCAGCACACAGAGCAGATAGAGCACCCATAGCAGCACACAGAGCAGATAGAGCACACATAGCAGCACACAGAGCAGATAGAGCTCCCATAGCAGCACATAGAGCAGATAGAGCACACATAGCAGCATATAGAGCAGATAGAGCACACATAGAAGCACATAGAGCAGATAGAGCACGCATAGAAGCACATAGAGCAGATAGAGCACCCATAGCAGCAGATAGCAGCAGATGGAGCACACATAGCAGTACATAGAGCAGATAGAGCACCCATAGCAGCACACAGAGCAGATAGAGCACACATAGCAGCACACAGAGCAGATAGAGCACACATAGCAGCACACAGAGCAGATAGAGCACACATAGCAGCACACAGAGCAGATAGAGCTCCCATAGCAGCACATAGAGCAGATAGAGCACACATAGCAGCATATAGAGCAGATAGAGCACACATAGAAGCACATAGAGCAGATAGAGCACATATAGCAGCACATAGAGCAGATAGAGCACCCATAGCAGCAGATAGCAGCAGATGGAGCACACATAGAAGCACACAGAGCAGATAGAGTACACATAGCAGCACATAGAGCAGATAGAGCACACATAGCAGCACATAGAGCAGATAGAGCCCATATAGCAGCACATAGAGCAGATAGAGCACACATAGCAGCTCATAGAGCAGATAGAGCACATATAGCAGCACATAGAGCAGATAGAGCACCCATAGCAGCAGATAGCAGCAGATGGAGCACACATAGCAGCACATAGAGCAGATAGAGCACACATAGTAGCACATAGAGCAGATAGAGCCCATATAGCAGCACATAGAGCAGATAGAGCACACATAGAAGCACATAGAGCAGATAGAGCACATATAGCAGCACATAGAGCAGATAGAGCCCATATAGCAGCACATAGAGCAGATAGAGCTCCCATAGCAGCATATAGAGCAGATAGAGCACACATAGAAGCACATAGAGCAGATAGAGCACATATAGCAGCACATAGAGCAGATAGAGCCCATATAGCAGCACATAGAGCAGATAGAGCTCCCATAGCAGCATATAGAGCAGATAGAGCACACATAGAAGCACATAGAGCAGATAGAGCACATATAGCAGCACATAGAGCAGATAGAGCCCATATAGCAGCACATAGAGCAGATAGAGCACACATAGTAGCACATAGAGCAGATAGAGCCCATATAGCAGCACATAGAGCAGATAGAGCCCATATAGAAGCACATAGAGCAGATAGAGCACGCATAGAAGCACATAGAGCAGATAGAGCTCCCATAGCAGCATATAGAGCAGATAGAGCACACATAGAAGCACATAGAGCAGATAGAGCTCCCATAGCAGCATATAGAGCAGATAGAGCGCGCATAGAGCAGATAGAGCACACATAGCAGCACATAGAGCAGATAGAGCTCCCATAGCAGCATATAGAGCAGATAGAGCGCACATAGAGCAGATAGAGCACACATAGCAGCACTTATAGCAGATAGAGCACACATATAAGCACATAGAGCACACATAGAAGCACATAGAGCAGATAGAGTACCCATAGCAGCATATAGAGCACACATAGCAGCACTTATAGCAGATAGAGCACACATATAAGCACATAGAGCACACATAGAAGCACATAGAGCAGATAGAGCACACATAGCAGCACATAGCAGCAGATAGAGCACACATAGAAGCACATAGAGCAGATAGAGCACACATAGCAGCACATAGCAGCAGATAGAGCACACATAGCAGCACATAGAGCAGATAGAGCACACATAGCAGCACATAGAGCACACATAGCAGCACATAGAGCAGATAGAGCACACATAGCAGCACATAGAGCAGATAGAGCACACATAGCAGCACATAGAGCAGATAGAGCACACATAGAAGCACATAGAGCAGATAGAGCACACATAGCAGCACATAGAGCAGATAGAGCACACATAGCAGCACATAGAGCAGATAGAGCACACATAGCAGCACATAGAGCAGATAGAGCACACATAGCAGCACATAGAGCAGATAGAGCACACATAGCAGCACATAGAGCAGATAGAGTACACATAGCAGCACATAGAGCAGATAGAGCACACATAGAAGCACATAGAGCAGATAGAGCACACATAGCAGCACATAGAGCAGATAGAGCACACATAGCAGCACATAGAGCAGATAGAGTACACATAGCAGCACATAGAGCAGATAGAGTACACATAGCAGCACATAGAGCAGATAGAGCTCCCATAGCAGCATATAGAGCAGATAGAGCACACATAGCAGCACATAGAGCAGATAGAGCACACATAGCAGCACATAGAGCAGATAGAGTACACATAGCAGCACATAGAGCAGATAGAGCACACATAGAAGCACATAGAGCAGATAGAGCACACATAGCAGCACATAGAGCAGATAGAGCACACATAGCAGCACATAGAGCAGATAGAGTACACATAGCAGCACATAGAGCAGATAGAGTACACATAGCAGCACATAGAGCAGATAGAGCACACATAGCAGCACATAGAGCAGATAGAGCACACATAGAAGCACATAGAGCAGATAGAGCACACATAGCAGCACATAGAGCAGATAGAGCACACATAGCAGCACATAGAGCAGATAGAGCACTCATAGCAGCATATAGAGCAGATAGAGCACACATAGAAGCACATAGAGCAGATAGAGCACACATAGCAGCACATAGAGCAGATAGAGCACACATAGCAGCACATAGAGCAGATAGAGCTCCCATAGCAGCATATAGAGCAGATAGAGCATGCATAGCAGCACATAGAGCATAGTAATGCAGTAATATTGTGTAGTTGTTCTGTGCACTGTGCAGTAGTGTTGTGTAGGTGTTGTTTCTGTGCGATGCAGTAGTGTTGTGTAGTAATTGTACTGTGCAGTACAGTAGTGTTGTGTAGTTGTACTGTGCAGTGCAGTAATGTTGTGTAGTAATTGTACTGTGCAATGCAGTAGTGTTGTGGAGTAATTGAACTGTGCAGTGCAGTAGTGTTGTGTAGTAATTGTACTGTGCAGTGCAGTAGTGTTGTGTAGTTGTTGTACTGTGCAATGCAGTAGTGTTGTGTAGTTGTTGTACTGTGCAATGCAGTAGTGTTGTGGAGTAATTGAACTGTGCAGTGCAGTAGTGTTGTGTAGTAATTGTACTGTGCAGTGCAGTAGTGTTGTGTAGTTGTTGTACTGTGCAATGCAGTAGTGTTGTGTAGTTGTTGTACTGTGCAATGCAGTAGTGTTGTGTAGTTCTACTGTGCAATGCAGTAGTGTTGTGTAGTTGTTGTACTGTGCAATGCAGTAGTGTTGTGTAGTTGTTGTACTGTGCAATGCAGTAGTGTTGTGTAGTTGTTGTACTGTGCAATGCAGTAGTGTTGTGTAGTTGTTGTACTGTGCAATGCAGTAGTGTTGTGTAGTTGTTGTACTGTGCAATGCAGTAGTGTTGTGTATGTGTCGTTGCTGCATGGTACACTCCAGCAGTGTGTGTTCTTGTTGCAGTGGACGTATAAAGCACCTGGACGTTGTGTAGTTGTTGTTAGTGTGTGGTACTCTCCAGCAGTGTGTGTTCTTGTTGCAGTGGACGTATAAAGCACCTGGACGTCGTGGCTCTGCTACGCAGGATCCAGCCTCCTCTGGGGTTCGGCAAACTCTGCCCTCACCGCGTGGCCTGCAGGGTAACCAACCCACGCCACTGTACACTCACCCACACCACTGTACACTCACCCACGCCACTGTACACTCACCCACGCCACTGTACACTCACCCACGCCACTGTACACTCACCCACACCACTGTACACTCACCCACACCACTGTACCCTCACCCACACCACTGTACACTCACCCACGCCACTGTACACTCACCCACGCCACTGTACACTCACCCACGCCACTGTACACTCACCCACGCCACTGTACACTCACCCACGCCACTGTACACTCACCCACACCACTGTACCCTCACCCACACCACTGTACACTCACCCACGCCACTGTACACTCACCCACGCCACTGTACACTCACCCACGCCACTGTACACTCACCCACGCCACTGTACACTCACCCACGCCACTGTACACTCACCCACGCCACTGTACACTCACCCACACCACTGTACACTCACCCACCCCACTGTACACTCACCCACACCACTGTACACTCACCCACGCCACTGTACACTCACCCACGCCACTGTACACTCACCCACTCCACTACACTCACCCACACCACTGTACACTCACCCACGCCACTGTACACTCACCCACACCACTGTACACTCACCCACGCCACTGTACACTCACCCACACCACTGTACATTCACACACACCACTCTACTAACCCTGTTGTGGCATATTAACAGTGGGGCACAATAAATATGAGAACTCCTTAAGTTCATGTTGTGATTGTTTTAGGAAGTCTTTCTGTAACTCATACGTACAACGGAGTTGTAATTATCGTGGGCCATTACTATGTGCTGCTACCTCCTGCTGACACATTCACTCTGTCACTGCTACTCGCTAACAGAAGGTCTGTTACCCCTCCTTTTCTCCTTGGCTGGGTCCGAATCAGAGCCCTATCTACTGCGTCCTGTCTCCTGGGCCCTGTGTACTGACAGATCTGTGCTGTTTAATGTGTACCGCTTTCTCATCCTATGTACTCAACGGTATGGAAGGGTGCCGATTCGGACACAGCCCTCGTCTCAATGCACTTACTAACCCCTCCCCCTTCCCCTTCCCCTTCCCCTGGCAGAGGCTGGTTGCTATGAACATGCCGCTGAATAGTGACGGGACGGTGGCGTTCAACGCCACGCTCTTCGCCCTGGTCCGAACCGCCCTGAAGATTAAGACGGAAGGTCAGTCCCCACAATTCCCCAGTAGTAACAGGAACCACACCTGCTCTGGGCCAAAACCAAAGACCAGCATTTGTCTTTAACTCGAATTAAACTAATTAAAATTAATTAATTGACGATTAATTCATTAATTAATCTTTATCAAATTAAAATTTGTGTTAGTTTTGATCTTCGCCAGCACAGTATATCGAGTCACCGCACTCAGCGTGCCAAATTGTTCTTCAGAGAATAAATAACACTTGCATCTATTATTTTTTTTAATTGAGTTGACATTAAGGGAAAATGTTTATTGAGTCCAGGTTGAATAAGTTAATTTGAAAATACGGCAATTTGACAAGGCAGTGCACGAGAATGCAAGGAGGGCCAATGCGCTGATGGCGCTAGTCACACCTGGTTGTGCGCAGTGTGACGATGTCATCGCTTGCCTCCCTCAGGGCCGGTGGTTCAGGAGAACGAGGAGCTGAGGATCATCATCAAGAAGATCTGGAAACGAACGAAGGCCAAAACTCTGGATGAAGTCATCCCTCCTCCTGAGGGTAAGACACGCCCCGTCATCATTCTGAGGGTTACGCCCCGTCACTTCAGGGTTGGGGTTTAATTTAATTAAAATTCAGTTAATAAATTAATTTAATGACCTGGAAATACCCATTGCTTTCTTTTCTGAGAGGATTTTTTTTGCAGTCAGTTCATTTTTATCAGTAAATTGGAATGAATAAATTAAATTTCCCGTATTGACTGAGCTGACACGGAGTTGAGGGATTGACCGGACTGTTCCGCTGCCTCGTCTTTCCGCCGCAGAGGAGGAAGTGACCGTGGGTAAATTCTACGCCAGCTTCCTGATCCAGGACTTCTTCCGGAAGTTCCGCAAGAGGAAGCTGGCCCTCAAGAAGAAGAACAAGTCCTCGGCCCTGCAGGTGATTGGGTTAGCTGTGATGTCACCGTGTCACTTAAAAACTACTGTGTCAACCACCGCGGTGGCGCAGCGGTTATTGCCTTTGAGTCAGTGCAGTTGCACACTGAGGGCCCGGGTTCCGCGCCCGGGTCCCACCAGATCCCATTATTGCCGTCGCTTTTGAAGAAACGGCAAGACTGGATGACCTGTTGGGTGGGTCTCGGCGGGGAGAATCGTCACACAGAGGCCTGGTGTAGTGTTGGGGTTATGGGTGTAGTGTTGGGGTTATGGGTGTAGTGTTGGGGTTATGGGTGTAGTGTTGGGGTTATGGGTGTAGTGTTGGGGTTATGGGTGTAGTGTTGGGGTTATGGGTGTAGTGTTGGTGTTATGGGTGTAGTGTTGGGGTTATGGGTGTAGTGTTGGGGTTATGGGTGTAGTGTTGGGGTTATGGGTGTAGTGTTGGGGTTATAGGTGTAGTGTTGGGGTTATGGGTGTAGTGTTGGGGTTATGGGTGTAGTGTTGGGGTTATGGGTGTAGTGTTGGCGTTATGGGTGTAGTGTTGGGGTTATGGGTGTAGTGTTGGGGTTATGGGTGTAGTGTTGGGGTTATGGGTGTAGTGTTGGGGTTATGGGTGTAGTGTTGGTGTTATGGGTGTAGTGTTGGGGTTATGGGTGTAGTGTTGGGGTTATGGGTGTAGTGTTGGGGTTATGGGTGTAGTGTTGGGGTTATGGGTGTAGTGTTGGGGTTATGGGTGTAGTGTTGGGGTTATGGGTGTAGTGTTGGGGTTATGGGTGTAGTGTTGGGGTTATGGGTGTAGTGTTGGTGTTATGGGTGTAGTGTTGGTGTTATGGGTGTAGTGTTGGGGTTATGGGTGTAGTGTTGGGGTTATGGGTGTAGTGTTGGGGTTATGGGTGTAGTGTTGGGGTTATGGGTGTAGTGTTGGTGTTATGGGTGTAGTGTTGGTGTTATGGGTGTAGTGTTGGGGTTATGGGTGTAGTGTTGGGGTTATGGGTGTAGTGTTGGTGTTATGGGTGTAGTGTTGGGGTTATGGGTGTAGTGTTGGGGTTATGGGTGTAGTGTTGGTGTTATGGGTGTAGTGTTGGGGTTATGGGTGTAGTGTTGGGGTTATGGGTGTAGTGTTGGGGTTATGGGTGTAGTGTTGGCGTTATGGGTGTAGTGTTGGGGTTATGGGTGTAGTGTTGGGGTTATGGTCAGGAGCATAAGGGGCCACCTCCCCTTGGAGAAGGCATGGCAACCTACTTCCTACCGCTGGCCGATGGGGTTGTATAGCAGCAAATTCTCAGCCTCACACAGGGAATTGAATCATACTCTGGTATAATTGGCTCCCAAATTGGGGGGAAAAAACGGGGGAAAAATCTGAAAATTAAAAGATTAATGCATCTACACCCGTGTTTCCCTCTCCTTCATGTACCTGTCAATCATAATGGGAGACCCTGTACGTGAGACCCAATGTCGATATGGCAAATAATGTGAACATTGCCAGCAGGTTAAGCAAAACATTCCAGCATGCCATAAATGTCAGAACACCTGAGGAAGCCTGTTTAGATAGCCAGGAATAGATAGCCAGGACAGAGGATGTGAGTTTTGAAATGCGTATAGATAGCCAGGACAGAGGATGAGAGTTTTGAGATGTGTATAGATAGCCAGGACAGAGGATGTGAGTTTTGACATGCGTATAGATAGCCAGGACAGGGGATGTGAGTTTTGAGATGTGTATAGATAGCCAGGACAGGGGATGTCAGTTT
This sequence comes from Synaphobranchus kaupii, assembly GCA_029718625.1. Classification (NCBI taxonomy): domain Eukaryota; kingdom Metazoa; phylum Chordata; class Actinopteri; order Anguilliformes; family Synaphobranchidae; genus Synaphobranchus; species Synaphobranchus kaupii. The sequence continues at coordinate 34,962,049 of CM056387.1, forward strand.
TGAGATGTGCATAGATAGCCAGGAAAGGGGATGTGAGTTTTTTGAGATGTGCATAGATAGCCAGGAAAGGGGATGTGAGTTTTTTGAGATTTGTATAGATAGCCAGGAAAGGGGATGTGAGTTTTGAGATGTGTATAGATAGCCAGGAAAGGGGATGTGAGTTTTGAGATGTGTATAGATAGCCAGGAAAGGGGATGTGAGTTTTTTGAGATGTGTATAGATAGCCAAGAAAGGGGATGTGAGTTTGAGATGTGTATAGATAGCCAGGAAAGGGGATGTGAGTTTTGAGATGTGCATAGATAGCCAGGAAATGGGATGTGAGTTTTGAGATGTGCATAGATAGCCAGGAAAGGGGATGTGAGTTTTGAGATGTGCATAGATAGCCAGGAAAGGGGATGTGAGTTTTGAGATGTGCATAGATAGCCAGGAAAGGGGATGTGAGTTTTGAGATGTGTATAGATAGCCAGGAAAGGGGATGTGAGTTTTGAGATGTGTATAGATAGCCAGGAAAGGGGATGTGAGTTTTGAGATGTGTATAGATAGCCAGGAAAGGGGATGTGAGTTTTTTGAGATGTGTATAGATGGCCAGGAAAGGGGATGTGAGTTTTTTCAGATGTGTATAGATAGCCAGGAAAGGGTATGTGAGTTTTTTTTAGATGTGTATAGATAGCCAGGAAAGGGGATGTGAGTTTTGAGATGTGTATAGATAGCCAAGAAAGGGGATGTGAGTTTTGAGATGTGCTTCGATAGCCAGGAAAGGGGATGTGAGTTTTGAGATGTGTATAGATAGCCAGGAAAGGGGATGTGAGTTTTGAGATGTGTATAGATAGCCAGGAAAGGGGATGTGAGTTTTTTTAGATGTGTATAGATAGTCAGGAAAGGGGATGTGAGTTTTGAGATGTGCATAGATAGCCAGGAAAGGGGATGTGAGTTTTGAGATGTGTATAGATAGTCAGGAAAGGGGATGTGAGTTTTGAGATGTGCATAGATAGCCAGGAAAGGGGATGTGAGTTTTGAGATGTGCATAGATAGCCAGGAAAGGGGCTGTGAGTTTTTTGAGATGTGTATAGGTAGCCAAGAAAGTGGATGTGAGTTTTGAGATGTGTATAGATAGCCAGGAAAGGGGATGTGAGTTTTTTCAGATGTGTATAGATAGCCAGGAAAGGGTATGTGAGTTTTTTTAGATGTGTATAGATAGCCAGGAAAGGGGATGTGAGTTTTGAGATGTGTATAGATAGCCAAGAAAGGGGATGTGAGTTTTGAGATGTGCTTCGATAGCCAGGAAAGGGGATGTGAGTTTTGAGATGTGTATAGATAGTCAGGAAAGGGGATGTGAGTTTTGAGATGTGTATAGATAGCCAGGAAAGGGGATGTGAGTTTTTTGAGATGTGTATAGATAGTCAGGAAAGGGGATGTGAGTTTTGAGATGTGCATAAATAGCCAGGAAAGGGGATGTGAGTTTTGAGATGTGTATAGATAGTCAGGAAAGGGGATGTGAGTTTTGAGATGTGCATAGATAGCCAGGAAAGGGGATGTGAGTTTTGAGATGTGCATAGATAGCCAGGAAAGGGGCTGTGAGTTTTTTGAGATGTGTATAGGTAGCCAAGAAAGTGGATGTGAGTTTTGAGATGTGTATAGATAGCCAGGAAAGGGGATGTGAGTTTTTTTAGATTTGTATAGATAGTCAGGAAAGGGGATGTGAGTTTTGAGATGTGCATAGATAGCCAGGAAAGGGGATGTGAGTTTTGAGATGTGTATAGATAGTCAGGAAAGGGGATGTGAGTTTTGAGATGTGCATAGATAGCCAGGAAAGGGGATGTGAGTTTTGAGATGTGCATAGATAGCCAGGAAAGGGGCTGTGAGTTTTTTGAGATGTGTATAGGTAGCCAAGAAAGGGGATGTGAGTTTTGAGATGTGTATAGATAGCCAGGAAAGGGGATGTGAGTTTTTTCAGATGTGTATAGATAGCCAGGAAAGGGTATGTGAGTTTTTTTAGATGTGTATAGATAGCCAGGAAAGGGGATGTGAGTTTTGAGATGTGTATAGATAGCCAAGAAAGGGGATGTGAGTTTTGAGATGTGCTTCGATAGCCAGGAAAGGGGATGTGAGTTTTGAGATGTGTATAGATAGCCAGGAAAGGGGATGTGAGTTTTGAGATGTGTATAGATAGCCAGGAAAGGGGATGTGAGTTTTTTGAGATGTGTATAGATAGTCAGGAAAGGGGATGTGAGTTTTGAGATGTGTATAGATAGTCAGGAAAGGGGATGTGAGTTTTTTGAGATGTGTATAGATAGCCAGGAAAGGGGATGTGAGTTTTGAGATGTGTATAGATAGTCAGGAAAGGGGATGTGAGTTTTGAGATGTGCATAGATAGCCAGGAAAGGGGATGTGAGTTTTGAGATGTGCATAGATAGCCAGGAAAGTGGATGTGAGTTTTGAGATGTGTATAGATAGCCAGGAAAGGGGATGTGAGTTTTTTTGAGATGTGTATAGGTAGCCAAGAAAGTGGATGTGAGTTTTGAGATGTGTATAGATAGCCAGGAAAGGGGATGTGAGTTTTTTTTAGATGTGTATAGATAGTCAGGAAAGGGGATGTGAGTTTTGAGATGTGCATAGATAGCCAGGAAAGGGGATGTGAGTTTTGAGATGTGTATAGATAGTCAGGAAAGGGGATGTGAGTTTTGAGATGTGCATAGATAGCCAGGAAAGGGGATGTGAGTTTTGAGATGTGCATAGATAGCCAGGAAAGGGGCTGTGAGTTTTTTGAGATGTGTATAGGTAGCCAAGAAAGGGGATGTGAGTTTTGAGATGTGTATAGATAGCCAGGAAAGGGGATGTGAGTTTTTTTAGATGTGTATAGATAGCCAGGAAAGGGGATGTGAGTTTTGAGATGTGCCTAGATAGCCAGGAAAGGGGATGTGAGTTTTGAGATGTGTATAGATAGCCAAGAAGGGGGATGTGAGTTTTGAGATGTGTATAGATAGCCAAGAAAGGGGATGTGAGTTTTGAGATGTGCTTAGATAGCCAGGAAAGGGGATGTGAGTTTTGAGATGTGTATAGATAGCCAGGAAAGAGGATGTGAGTTTTGAGATGTGCTTAGATAGCCAGGAAAGGGGATGTGAGTTTTGAGATGTGCCTAGATAGCCAGGAAAGGGGATGTGAGTTTTGAGATGTGTATAGATAGCCAGGAAAGGGGATGTGAGTTTTGAGATGTGTATAGATAGCCAGGAAAGGGGATGTGAGTTTTGAGATGTGTATAGATAGCCAGGAAAGGGGATGTGAGTTTTGAGATGTGTATAGATAGCCAGGAAAGGGGATGTGAGTTTTGAGATGTGTATAGATAGCCATGGGCTGACCTCTCTTGCCTCCCCCACGCGGGTCTTCCAGGCCGGGCTGCGCACCCTGCAGGACTTGGGCCCGGAGATGAGGCTGGCCATGAACTGTGACCTGGAAGAAGAAGACGAGGAGGATGTGGTGCTGGACATGGAGGACGAAGACGACGAGACTTTCTACAAGGTTGTGACTACGTGAAGTCGCTCACAGTAAAAATGTTTGTTGTTGTTGTTGTTGTAAACCTCTCTCTCTCTAAATTCAATTCAGTTCAAAGTGCTCTATTAGCATGACAAATACAAGTACTTATAAATACAAATACTGCCAAAGCATAGGTTACAAGAATTATAATAAAACTATGTAAAACAATAAAACAATATGTCGCTCTCTCCCTTCTCTCTCTGTCTCTCTCCCCCTTCTCTCTCTGTCTCTCTCCCCCTTCTCTCTCTGTCTCTCTCCCCCTCTCTCTCTGTCCCTCTCTCTCTCTCTGTTTCTCTCTGTCTTTCTCTCCATTCACAGAATGAAAGTGATTTTGTGGGCCACTCTGAGTACCCCAGTCCTGAGAAGATGGATCCCAGAAGTCCTGGGATCCCCTGTACCCCCCCTCCCGCCCAGCACCCCCCTCCCGCCCAGCACCCCTCCTCCCCCCTCCCCATCCCCCCCTCCAGAGACTCCCCCTGTAGAGAACCTGTCCGACAGGGGAGTGGCTCACCCGTCCGTCACCATCGCCAGCCTATCAAAAACACCCAACGGAGGTGGTATGATGGAGTGGGAGGAGCCAGTGGTGGAAGAGGAGGAGCCATATGAAAATTTTCCTCCCCCAGTGGAGAGTGATGTCATCACGCAGCAACCCAAACCTGTCACTAACAGGTACACTACACCTGTGCAGGCCTTCATATTTATTTATTTCAGAATAAATCTTCTCTGTCATGAACGCAGAGGGGAACTACTGGCCATATTAAACAGGTCCGCCCACTGCATCACAACTGAATACTACACAAGTATCCACATCTGGTCACATGGTCACATGGTCAGTTACAGGGAGGTTCAGCCGGTGTATGTGGGAGGTGGTCTGCTCCTCATTCTGGAGTGATCCTGTTGGACGGCAGTGTAGTATAATGGTTAACGAACTGGCCTTGTAACCGAAAGGTTGCAGGTTCGATTCCCACAACCGTTGTACCCTTGAGCAAGGTACTTAACCTGAAGCGCTTCAGTATATATCCAGCTGTATAAATGGATAATATGTTTTTTTTTTAAATGCTAAAAAAAGTTGTGTAAGTCGCTCTGGATAAGAGCGTCTGCTAAATACCTGTAATGTAATGTAATGGACACAAGGTCTGGCCTTCATTTTGAGTCGGGAATACACTTCGAGCAATTTACAGCGTTACTGTCTTTGTCTCTCTTTGTCTGTGACATCTCTCTCTTTCTCTCTTTCTCTCTATCTCTCTTTCTCTCTATCTCTCTTTCTCTCTATCTCTCTATCTCTCTTTCTTCTCCCCTCTGCTCAGCCTCCCCAGGGGGGATGTGGGTGATGGATATTCCTCCCTCCCTCTGCAAGAAGAAGGGATGGAGGTGATGGAGGAGAACTGCACCGGAGAGCAGGGTGACAACAACAGGGAAGAGGACACTGAGAGCATAGCATCACAAGACAGGTAGAGAGAGGGAGGGAGGGAGAGAGATAGAGACCAGCTCACCTTGACATCACCCTGATAGAATGGACCTCAATGTTTGTGCTGCTCAAAGCACCAAAATGTACATTCAACAGCAATGTCTCTTTCCAAATATAATGACACGGTTACTCGCCAACATCCACAGGCCTTGTTGCGCATGGTTTTTTTGAAAACTACTTTCTGCCGAAGTACACCAACTGTGTATATCCAAGTTTCAACCAAAGCACACCAGTTTTCTGGGGCACTGCCATGTACTTTGTACACCACTTTATGTACTTTAAAAAAAAAATTTTTTTTAAGTACGTAAAGTGTGTCTTCATATTATTATACCGCCCCCCCCCCCCCCCCCCCCCACCTTCACATGCCCCCCTTCCCAGCATCCCTTGCCCGTCTGGTCTAGAATCAGTATTTCTGGCTGCTTCTCTCAGGTATTTTTTCCCGGACCCTCCGGCCCCGTACCCTGGACACCGCGAAAACATGTACGACGCCCCGCCCGCCGGCCATGTGCCGCACGCCAATAACCACGGTAACGGCAACGCCAACCCTCGACAGCCACCTCGCCGACGCCTACTTCCTGCCACTCCCACCGGTAAAACTTAGTTCCTCCTGTTGTCCGTTTTAAAATGACACGCGCACCCACTGGAGCACAGCTGGAACTTACCAGCTCCGTTTAGTTAAGCTTAAAGTGACTCTTTCCCACACAGTCCCATTGTTATTAATACAGAGCCTTTATATGTATGTGACCTCTTTAATGCTGGTAGCATGCATGTGATGTTAGAAGGACTAGCCAAATAAGACCCAGTGTGGTCAGGGCAATTAGAGGATTTTCTTAATGCATTAAATAAGTAGCTTTTCCAAATGTGTGCTTATGTTAGTCTGTCCTTTAACCCTAATTTTTGCTCTCCCTCCCCCCCCCCCCCCCCCCCCCTCCAGGCCAAAAGCCTGTGTTTAATGTCCAGTCTCTGAGGCGACAGGGCAGTAATGAGGACCTCCCGAGCGCCTACCATCAGAACACCCCACTCAGCAGAGTACGCACACAGGTAACAAACACACACAGGTAACAAACACACACGCAGGTAACAAACACACACACAGGTAACACACACACACACAGGTAACAAACGCACACGCAGGTAACAAACACACACAGGTAACAAACACACACACATGCACACAGGTAACAAACACAACACACACACACAGGTAACACACACACGTATACACACACAGGTAACAAACACAACACACACACACACACACACAGGTAATAAACACACACATAGGCACACAGGTAACAAACACACACATACACACACAGGTAACAAACACACACATACACACACAGGTAACAAACACACATACGCACACAGGTAACAAACACGCACACACTGGTAACACATACACACACACACACACACACAGGTAACAAACACACACATACGCACACAGGTAACAAACACACATACGCACACAGGTATCAAACACACACACACAGGTAACAAACACACACACAAGTAATAAACACATACACACGCATACACATGCACACTGTAACAAACTCTCTCTCACACACACACACACACACACACACACACACACACACACACACACACACACACAAATAGTGAATGTCGTTCTTCCAAACCCACAGTGTCCTCCTCCCAGGTATAGCTGAGGGTCTGGTGTGTAACTGGTGTCTCTCTCTCTGTCTCTCCTTCCCGCTCCAGACCTACGTCAGCAGTGACTCCCGCCGCGGCAGCATCGCGTCCATCGCGTCCTCCTCCACCTCCTGGGCCAACAGCAGCACCAACCCCCGCCGGGGGCGCCTCCTCTACGCGCCCCTCATCCTGGTGGACGAAGAGGAGGACCAGGGGGCCGGGCCGGGCGCGGCCTGGGCCGACGGGAACACGGGCAGCGCCAGCCTCCCGGGCGCCGCCCGCCAGGACTGGTATGGCGGGCCCCGAGGGGGCGTGGGTGGGACCTACGGCAGCCTGAGGGTCCCCTCGCAGCTCACACACCAGTATGATAAGGGCAGTGCGGACAGCCTGGTGGAGTCGGTGAGTGTGTCCGGCACAGACACCGTTTCCCTGACTACTGGGTAGTAAATGCCTCTGTTTGTGTTGCTCACTCTGAAATCCATGGCGAGTAGCATTCACACAAAAAGCGGTCAGGAAAGCTGATTGGTTAAAAACATACGTGTTTTGGCCAGTGGGGGGCAGAGGACAGACCTCTCAATAAGAAATACGATGGAGTGATCGTCCAAATAGAGATGTGGTTTTTCTATCAATACAAAGGGATAATTCATATCTGAAGTTATGCAGAAACACTGTGTTGACTGGTACTTGGTGCCTAACACACTAATAACACAACCAATGATTGATGCAAAACGAATACCATGACCATTGGTTTTGCATGGGCTAAAAGGTTTTGCACACGTTAAAGGTCTTAGTAAATCAAGCCCTTGGTGAAGTCGGAAGTTTACATACACTTCTCTATGGGAATTGGGGGGTGGGACTAGATTTAGCTGTAAATTACACTGGAACAGTATGGAAACACATGGTTGGCTAAATGGCCATCAAGGGTCTGACATATCAAACAAGCCTTAAATCATCACTCTGCTGCCAGAAATACAGTAGATATGGCTGAATAACTTGAAGGGTTTCTTCTCCTGACTTATTTTTCCATAGAGTTCAATAGGAAAATTTGACAGGTGAAACAACCCTTAAAGTGATCCATCCATATCTACTGCATATCTGGCAGCAGAGTGATTGTTTAAGGCTTGTTTGATACCTCAGACCCTTGATGACTTAGAGCCATTTAGCCAACCATGTGTTTCCATACTGTTCCAGTGTAATTTACAGCTAAATCTAGTCCCCTATCGCTTGTAAGAGTACCAGAAAATAAGATATCAAGAGTATTTTGATGTTGTTGGGACACAGACATCAGGAAGTCATGGCATGCAAAGGATATGCAATCAAATATTAAAAATTTAAAGGCACAGTCAACTTAGTGTATGTAAACTTCTGACCCACTGGAATTGTGATATAGTGAATTAAGTGAAAGTGAAATAATCTGTCTGTAAACAATTGTTGGAAAAACGACTTGTGTCATGCACAAAGTAGATGTCCTAACTGACTTGCCAACACTATAGTTTTGCTAACATGAAATCTGTGGAGTGGTTAAAAATGAGTTTTAATGACTTCAACCTAAGTGTATGTAAACTTCTGACTTCAACTCGATATACGCACAGTCCCATATTAATGATGCACACCTGTACAGTCAGGATGACGGGGTGTGCACACTTGTGCTGGTTTTGGAGAGTAATGTGGCGTACCCCTCTCTCCCAGGTCCTGATCTCAGAGGGGCTGGGGTCTCTACGCCAAGGACCCGAAATTTGTGGCCTTTGCCAAACGGGGAGATAGCCGACGCCTGTGACATGACGATGGACGAGATGGAGAATGTGGCCAGCGATCTGCTCAGGACACGGGTGGGGGGTCGGTGGCCGTCTCGGGGGCCACCCTGGCGGGGGTCCCCTGTACAGCGACGAGGGAGTCGGTCAGGAGCCGCACGGAAGAGGAGCTGGATGATGAGATGACCTGTGTCAGCACCTTCTGAACAGAAAATATATGGCCTGTACCATTCCACACATGGGGGGGGGGACAATACAGGGCCTGTACCATTCCACACATGGGGGGGGGGGGGACACTACAGGGCCTGTACCATTCCACACATGGGGGGGGGGGGGGAGACACTACAGGGGCTGTACCATTCCACACATGGGGGGGGGGGGGGGGGCACTACAGGGCCTGTACCATTCCACACATGGGGGGGGGGGGGGGGGGGGGGGAGACACTACAGGGGCTGTACCATTCCACACATGGGGGGGGGGGGAGACACTACAGGGCCTGTACCATTCCACACATGGGGGGGGGGGGGGGGAGACACTACAGGGCCTGTACCATTCCACACATGGGGGGGGGGGGGGGGGGGGAGAGACACTACAGGGCCTGTACCATTCCACACATGGGGGGGGGGGGGGGGGAGACACTACAGGGCCTGTACCATTCCACACACACATGGGGGGGGGTGAGAGACACTACAGGGGCTGTACCATTCCACACATGGGGGGGTGAGAGACACTACAGGGCCTGTACCATTCCACACACACATGGGGGGGTGAAACACTACAGGGCCTGTACCATTCCACACACACATGGGGGGGTGAAACACTACAGGGGCTGTACCATTCCACACATGGGGGGGGGTGAAACACTACAGGGGCTGTACCATTCCACACACACATGGGGGGGGTGAAACACTACAGGGGCTGTACCATTCCACACACACATGGGGGGGAGACACTACAGGGGCTGTACCATTCCACACACACATGGGGGGGGAGACACTACAGGGCCTGTACCATTCCAGACATGGGGGGCGGGGGGGGACACTACAGGGGCTGTACCATTCCACACACACATGGGGGGGGGGGGTGAAACACTACAGGGGCTGTACCATTCCATACATGGGGGGGGTGGGTGGGCGCTGCAGGGGCTGTACCATTCCACAAGGGGGGGGGGGGGGGACACTACAGAGCCCAATCTTTGAGGAAAATACATCATGGAAAAGCGATGATGAAATATCCCACAGTCCTCTTCATTGGAAAACTCTGAATTTACTTGTTCACAGTAATTGATGTGTGATTGTCTCTCTGGCTAATCCATTAGCAAGATGTTATTTACTTTCACATCCAGTATCTCTGAGATATTTACACTGATTGCAAAGAAATTAGACACTTGTTATGCACCTGTAATATTATATTTAGGAAACAATGTCTCTTCAGTAGTACTAATCACACACTGCACTGTATTCATATTGTTTTAGTGTCCAATGTTCAGTCTGCAAAGATGAAGATTTCATAGCCCACTGAACTATTGTTGGAATTAATTTTATATTTTGACTACTAATATTCCATTAATAATATGTTGAGGCATATAATAATTATAATAATTTGTTTGCATATATTGTTTGTTGGCATATAATTAGTTATTTCCTGACTCGTTTATATTGGAGTACCTGAAATGTATGCCGGTGTATATTTTGAGCTGAAATCTGAGTCATTGTTGTGTGAAATAAACTTTGAGGAGTGTATCATACATCTTTGCTTGTAGCTTTGGTTTTGGTGAAATCGTGAGCTGTAGTGAGGAGCAGAATATTTGGGTTGATTTGGGTTTACAATCATTAAAGATTATTTTCTTTCTGCCGGAGAGACGTGGTGGGTGAAACGGGATGGGCTTCAATATGGCATCAGTGACTCACTTATTTTAACCAATCATTGTGTTTCACTGTGGAGAATAGAATATATTGACTGGTTAAAAGTCAATAAGTGACAGCTTGCTGCGGGTTCTTCCCACAGCGAGGTTCATGAAAGCCCACTCTGCCATACTGAAGTCTGCATTTATGCCTTAAGCAGACTCATATTTAAAGCTAAAGCTAAGGCTCTCCCAAAAAAACCATGAAAAAAACCATACGATACACTGATATAACAGCTACTTGTGCAAATATTTGGATTCACCGATTCATTCTCGTGCTCAATATGCTGTCATCTAGCGTAGGCTATGAAGTAATATAGCGTACAAGCGAGGGGGTTAGGAGGTTGCTCCATTCTATTACTAAAACATGACTCCATAGAGTATGTGATTTTGGATAGCCTAATAGGTTTTTGGTACATTATTCTTGATTTTTTTTTTTTTTTTGACCGTATGTACAACGAATCAAAATCTAATAAAGACGGGGGGTAAGAAGGAGCTGATTTGAAAGAGCATTCTGGTATAATCCTGTTACCCATAGGAGTGTGTTAAACTGGCGGAACCCTTCAAATTTTTATACGTATGATGAGCCATTTATTGCGTGCAACTACGCATATCAGAGAGTCACGAGTTTGACTCGGCACACTGCTTTCTTTTCACGATAGATGGTGCATGTGAATCCAACACATTTCCCATTTCAGAGCGTAATGCTAAGCCAAACCAAATGATATTGACTGACAAAATAATTTATCAAAAGCTTTGTTATCAACATACAAATTATTTCCCGTAAACTTACATGCATACATTACATGCCGATATACACCATAGCCATTTCCGATACGCGATAAACACGAAACACGCTGGCTTTCTGAGTTCTCACACCCAAATGCGCACGCGCGCGCACACTCCGTTCTATTTGTTAGCGCGGACTGATAAAGTAGCAAACCGTACACTACAGCGGAGGTCCGGCCTCCTCTCTCCGTTCGCTTGATCCTCTTATCTCCGAACAGGCGACTAAGATGGATATTGTAAATCAGGTAGGGCTGTCCTAAACAGCAATTCCCGTGTTTATTTGCCGTAGAATAATGTAACATTCTTCGGTTCAATGAATACAAATTACTGTTTGTACCTGGTTGAAACAATCTGAACAGAGAGATGTGGGTGAATTCTAATAACAAATAGGCATAAAATGACAAAGCCACCGTCTGTGTCTGAAATGCAGTGATATGAGAGGTTGTTGTGAGCGGCTGTCTTATATGTCCTGGAAATAAAAATATCGTTGCAGAAGCGGGGAATATGTGGACCTCGCGAAGCGAATTTTACAGTCCTCTACGAGTGATCGAGCAATCCGGTTAGATGTACAATTCGTTGTAATTGTATGGCTAATTAGTACAATAACAAAAAAATCTGAAATGACTCAGGCAAGCGCATTCATAACCATGGCCATACTCCTGCGTAAGATTGGTATCATACATGTCCAGATTCCAGTACAAACTATATTGTGTATTTAATGCGAATACTTATAGCCTATTTACAGTATATGCATTATAATAATTATGATTATACATATGCGTTCATTAATGATCTTCAAGACAACTGTGCACAGGCATTAAAAGTCATAACATTGACCTTCTGTGTGAGATTGTTGCAGCTCACCGAAGTCGTGTTTTTATCAAGAGGCTTATGGAGAGTTTTATTTTTCTAGGTGGGGGATGCGTACGGAGCGAGGCCGCAAAGGGCCACTGATAATGATTAAATGTGTGTGTGTGTGCGTGCTCGTGCGTGCGTGCGTGCGTGCGTGTGTGTGTGGTAGGAAGGGGGGGTTGCCTCAGCTGTTATGTTGCTGTTTTAAAAAATTACAGAAGGACCATGTCCCGTTTTCTTATTTGTTACATTTTAAAATTAAAAGATGATGACAAAACTGTAGGTAGCCTACTTTTCGGATAATAGACGAAATTGCAATGGCCTGATGAGTGTGCAGAATGAGGGAAATTCTTATGAAAATGCCTTGAAAATGTGTTTTATGTCGTGTATGCACCGCAAAACCAAGGGGGATAAATAGCTTTGCCTAATTTTGGCAAGTGGTAACTACTATGCATATCCACCGTCTCCCTCTTAATTTCTGTCCGTAACCATTGACTGTGTTTTGTCGGCGTCTGGTGTCCTTAGCCCAGAAGTAAAAATAAAAAGGGTCCCGTCTGTACACGTGTATAGCTGTGTTAAACACGGCTACGCTCACCCCGAATTAAATACCCGCAGAAATGTTGGCCGTTTTGAAAGTTGACACGCACTTAAAACTTGACTGGAATACGACTGCCATAATGTGTTCGTTGACGCATGAATATGATGGGCATATTCGTTAGTTTCTGATCATGTATGTCGCTTACTCGCGTAATCTGTAACTCTCCCCCTCTTCCGTGTGGTACTGCTGCTGTTTGTACCCGTTTATATTTCATTGCACTGTTTGTGCAGTATTAGGGACGCTCGTTTTTGTGGCGCTGTCACGCGCCCCCAGAGGCCCGCTGTTCACTCTTCGTTTCTGTGTTTGCAGTTGGTCGCGACCGGGCAGTTCACCGTGGTCAAACAGCCACTGGGGTTCATAAAGATCCTACAATGGGTAAGTCCTGTCCGCGTTCGTTATTGTGTTGGAAAGGTTTCTGAGTAGCCTGCGCGCGCGCGCGCGCGCGTGTGTGTGTGTGTGAATAGACGTTCTTCTGACACTGCAGTAAAATAATCCGCAATGTAACAGGTTTATATATATTATATATAAAGATAGTATTACATACTTAATAACAGGAACGGTTTTGTGCCCTTCTCTTGCACATCCGGATGTCACTTCACCAAGAGACGTCACCGTTAGCAGGGGGGCCACTGCGTGACGAAAGTGCACACCGCGCGTGGTTGCTATAGTAGCGTCTTGTCGAAATGGTTAAAGCACGTTATCGGCGTGGTTGCTATAGTAGCGGTCTTGTCGAAATGGTTAAAGCACGTTATCGTACCTTTGTCAAGACTTTGAACCGTTCGAGTGCCGACATGCCATTGTGGTATCCATCGTTTATGAGAAAAATTCAATGTAGCTGTAATTGTGGCCCATTTCAAAGTTGTCCCTGTTCTCATTGGAGCTGTCTTTTGCTGCTTCAAATTGAAAATGTAATAAGTATTTATTTTTGCAACAGTTTGCTGTGTGACAAGTCAAACAATGTAGTTTTAATGTGTAAGAATATCAGTAAAAATGTTGAATAAATGTTCACGAAAATAAAATGTACATATTTCCTTATTACTATGCTTTTTATTTCCCAGAGTTATATAATGTGTTTATGGATACTAATTTATTTCCCCCCATAATCAATGCCTTGGGCAATAATCATACTCTTAGGGCCTCAGCCATGGTAACTCTTTTGGGCGTGTGTGCGTGTTTGTGTGTGCATGTGTGTGGTGCGCATATGTGTGTGTCCGTGGCCTATGTGTATGTGTGTGTATGTGCCATGAATATGTGCGTGTGTGCATATCTGTTTGCTTGTGTCTGTGGGGTGTAGAAGTATGGATTTTTTGCCACATAATAAATGTAGACATTTCCCCTGCTGATTACTTCATGAAAACAAAATGAGAAACGCTTTTTATGAACATCAAAACAAGGAAAACTGTTAGGCTTTAGATTTTGATGTAATGTAGTATAAAGTTGAAGATGTTTTAGATTTGGAGAACAAGTAAAGGCTTTCCATTTTTATGAATAGAAATGTAATAGGTCAAGAGGCTTTAGATATGTATGTAAATAATGGAAAGTTAAAGAGGCTTTAGTTTTGTTTTTTTTAGAAAGTGCAAACTGTCATCTTTCATTTAAGGGGTATTTAACATCCATATACAGTGATCCATGTTGGAAGTATAGCCCTTTTTACATAAAGTCACCTTCATTTTAGGGGACCAAAAGTAATTCCACAAATTAACAATGTTAAATAGAGTCGTCATATTTGGTACAAATCCTTTGCGGTCGATGACTGCCTGAAGTCTGCAACCCATAGACATCAACCAGACTCTGGGTATCTTCCCTGGTGATGCTCTGCCAGCCATCTTCAGTTCCTGTTTGTTTCAGGAGATTTTGCCTTCAGTCTGGTCTTCAGCAAGTGAAAACGCATGCTCAGTTGGATTCAGGATGGGTGATTGACTTGGCCAGTCAAGAACATTCTAATTTTTGGCCCCGAAAGACTCCTTGGTTGCTTTTAGTTGGTGTGGTTGGGGCCATTGTCCTGCTGCAAAGTGAAGCGCTGTCCAATGAGCTTTGAGGCATTTGGTTGGACCTGAGCTGAATCAGATGTTTCTGTACACTTGGGAATTCATCCTGCTGCCCTGCCGTCAGCAGTCACATCATCAGTAAAGACAAGCGAGCCAGTTTCCAAGTGGCTGCCATACACGTCTAAGCTATAACACCCCCCACCACCATGTTTTAAAGATGAGAGGGGAGTGCTTTTTGGATCCTGAGCAGTTCCTTTCTTTCTCCACATTTTTCTCTTTCGTACTCTTTTAGTACTTTTATCATCTGTCCATAAGAGTTTGTTCCAACAACTGTACTTTTTTAATGTACATTTAAGCAAACTCTAAGCCAGTGCTTTAAAGTGAATGCTGGTGTAGGCTCTATATTTTAAGTATATATTCATCAGTATCAATTTTAGGGCCAATTTTGCCCAGCACTAGTTTGTCATCCCACTGATTAAAAATGACATCCATCCAGCTAACATTTTGGAGAAGTATGGCATGACCTGCTCCATCATTTTGAGTCATTTTGACGAAGAAACATATCTTTTTTATATATAGCTGTGAAGAGGAGAGTCTCAGCTTTCTTTGTGATATTAATA
This sequence comes from Synaphobranchus kaupii, assembly GCA_029718625.1. NCBI lineage: Eukaryota > Metazoa > Chordata > Actinopteri > Anguilliformes > Synaphobranchidae > Synaphobranchus > Synaphobranchus kaupii. Next base: position 34,977,208 of record CM056387.1, read on the forward strand.
GCTTTCTACCTCCAAAATTTAATTTCAATCATAACTGTCCACAAACTTTTTCTTTTACAAAGAAAAAAGACTTGACAGTTTAACTGTCAGTGTC
>CM056387.1:34977801-35015301 GCA_029718625.1 Synaphobranchus kaupii
CCAGACTGGTCAGTCAGGTCATGTACGGGCAGGCCCCCCCCCCCTCCCCCCCCCCCCCCCTGTGTCAGTGAGCTTTACTGGGGCTGATACAAACAGGGCAAAGGGGCAGCGCTCCTACGACTCGCAGAGAGACACCGAGCCGCCGTCCCCTCACAGGGTCCCCTGCCTCGCCCCGCACATTCATTATTACTGTGTTTCACAGACGCTCTTCTCTGGGTGACTTTTATGTACTTTTGCGCACATTCCCAGAGGTGAGAGACACACACACACACACACACACACACACACAACAGCTGGGGGAAAAGTGCCCCGCTCAGCACTATGGTGCCGAGTCGCCACTTGGGAATCGAGCCGAATGCTGTGGATTACAGCCTCACAAGCACCCATCTACGGCAGCAGCTGCACTAACATTTACTACAGGTCTCTTGTAAAGAGAGATTTTAATCTCAACGAGACAACCTGTATAAATAATGGGCAATAAAAATAAACATTTTTTAAGGCATCTGCCAGACGCTCTTATCCACAGCGATTTACACACTTTGTATTCTTTTTACACACAATCCATCTGTATGGCGGGATACATACTGAAGCAATTCAGGTTAAGTGCCTTGCTAAAGGCTAGAATGGCAGAGCCTCTCCTGGGAACTGAAACTACAATATTGGAGTTAAGATGCCCAGTTCGCTAACTATTATACTACACCACCATCCCCATTTGTCGTTGAAATAATTTATCTTATCAACTCTGTGCATACAGTAAAGTTAGATGAACACCCGCATTAGGTACCAACAAAATACCACAAAAACAATTCTGTAACAAACATAATATTGTGCATACTCCCTAGTAAGTAATGACTGAATGGCCTGTTCTCCTCACCATATATTGCAATGTTCTTATGAGTGCCACTCTGAATGGGACATTAATACAAGTGTGCAGCACGTGGCAGCAGTCACTTCAAAGTGTACCAGTGGTAAAGCAGGTTGTGATGGTTGAGGTGAAATGGGTGGATGAGGTGAGAACGGCGAGGGAAAAATCCAGAGCCACAGGAACCAGCTGGTTCCAAGATTAGACCGCCCTGCATTCTGCGGGAACCCAGTCAGCGCCGTTACATTCCGAGGCCGCGCTCGCAGGCATGAGCAACGGTCCAAGAATCACTTCCTCTATAAATATGATGTGTGAGATACCAAGAGCCTTCCAGGGGCCGCTTCTGATCCTCCGAGCGGTCCGCCACCGGCCTATTCCTGTACCCGCACACTCAATCCTCCCGCATTCTGGAAAAGCTGGTGACAGCGGGGTGGGGGCGCGATCGACTCCGCGTCTGGGCCCCCCTTCTCCGATTCCGCAACCGCGCCGCGCCAGCCAATCCCGTCGCAGCCTTCTCCACGGGTTCCCTCTATTTGTCGGTCCCGTGGGGGGGGGGTGGGGCGGGGGGGGACCTTCCGAACTCGGGGGCGCCGCGCCCCGGTGCTTTTCCTGAGAGGACTTTCCTGAGATTAGCCTGCGCTGACCAGCGCCGCGCACACTCTCAGGTTCTCAAGTCACAGCTGGCTGTAATTACTCAACTCTCTAACTGACGGGAAGGTGCCGCTGTAGAACAAGGCGGGGGCCACGGTTTCAGTCCTCCGTCCCTCCAGAACGAGTTCCTGGGAGCACTCCCAGAAGGTCGTCAGAAAAAGACCCCCCCACACACACACACATGGGGAGAACATGCAGACTTCACAATAGCTCACCCGATTTACACATCCCTGTTAAGACGGTGAGATCGAAAATACTTATAGGGATTCAGTCCTGCTTTCTGCGTACTACGCAGTAAAAAGTTCAGTGTAAATTCAACACTTACAGAGCCTACATGAGTCCAGTAAGGATTAAATGTATTCTATCAGAGTGTCGCATGTTAAATAGCCACTGCATTGGATCCTGTTGTGACTGCTGGATAAAGGTGTCTACTATGAACCATATTATCGAGATGGGGGTCATCATCCACACAGTGAATGAGCTCAAAAGGTTTGGGAATCCCAGAATTCAGGGTCTGCACATTACAGTACACTAAAGGCATTTAGCAGATGCTCTTATTGAGAGCTAATTTTTTGCATTTTGCATAGTACTAAATTTTATAGAGCTGGATATATACTTAACTACTTAATTCAGGTTAAGTACCTAACCCAAGGGTACAATGATAGTATCCTACCAGGGAATGAAGCCTTTAGATTATGAGTCCAGTTCCCTAACTATTATACTGCACTGCCAGCAATCAGTGGACATCATCAGAGGAGGGACTGAATGTCCAATGAACTGGGAATGAGTCCAGGGGGGTATTTCACGAAGCAGGATTACGGAGTCAGCCGGATAACTGCCCTAAGTAAAATCCAGAACTGCCGGTTTTACTCAGTGCAGTTATCCGGCTAACTCAGCAATCCTGCTTCGTGAAACACCCCCCAGTTCCCTAACCGTTATACTGCCACCAATCAGTGGACATCATCAGATGCGGGACTGAATTAAGTCTCCAGAACTCCTACGGAACTCAAACGTTTGTCTCTCTTGACGACATGACTGGGCGGACCCTGAGTGGCCAACGACGGAAAGCTAGGTGTCTTCTGGATACGGGCCACTGTGTGCCCGTCACGCACGAGAGCCCTCCTGAGTCTCTCCGGTAAAGATCGTGGCTGAGAAAATGGGATTTTTAATGCTTCATTTGTAAATTGCTAGTAATGTATGCCGCCAACAGTAAATCAGTGTGATGAGAGAGAGAGAGAGAGAGAGAGAGAGAGAGAGGGAGAAGAGAGAGAGAGAGAGCGAGAGAGAGTGAGAGAAAGCAAATATAAAGCACCATTAAGAGGGTGATGGTGATAATAATCATCTCTTTGACTGCTTATATGCTAATTGGGCTCGTGTTTCAGTTCAGCAGCTTGAAGCTCTGGGTAGGTTTGGGCATGGGTGGGGCGGGGAGGGGAGTCATTCAATCAAATTTAAGATGGAAGCAACCTACTACAGAGCAATGGGAGAAACAGTGTACAGAGAATAAAATAGGGGTCCCTATATGTCAATCCCTGCACACCTCACTTGCAAAGCCAGCACCTGTCAAACTGTTACACATAGTCTCTTACAGTGCCTGTGGCTGAATGGTTTTTGCATGTGTGATTGTGTATGACAGAAAAAGAAAAAGACAGAGGGAGAGAGAGAGTCACACTGCTGTCATATTGCAAGGAACTCTGCCTTTGGTATTGCTTTCATATGTCTGTCACATACTGACGGGCTGCACTGTAGAAGAAAGGGCAGCCCAAATTCACAGAGGTTAGGGTTTGTAGAGTGAGAACCGTGGGGCCTGCCACGGAGGGCTCCAAGGCCACGTAATTATAAACTCCCTCGCTGCGAACAGTGAATGGCCATTCGAGTTGCAGCTGGGCTCCTCGCGCGGATAAATGTCGGCACTTTTGTCTCCCATTGACTGCGCATGGAAATGCATAGAACGTGGGAGGATTAAGTCCGCTGTGGTTCCACGGTCCAGGCGAATCAATGGCGTTGTCACTCACCGCTGCCTTGTAAGCGTTTCAATTCAAGTCCCGGTTATTCAAATCTGAGGCGAAGGCATCCATAATCTATCCAAAAGGCACGCAAGCAGCAGCATCAACTACTACCGACGAACGGGAAATCGTTACAACGAACGAGCGCTCACACTCATTTACGCTTCACATTCCCATCAGGCAGTGGAGAGCAGGCACGGGGCGGGAACTGTCAGTCACCGCACGCCTCTCAGTAAATTGATAGAGTTGAACAGCTGAGGACGAGCACCTTCGAGTGAGAGAGGCTGAGAGAGACCAGTAGCATCGCGGCACAGCGCTTCGGTTGCTTCTCCTGCAAACCAGTCCGGAAAGAGAGAGAGAGGGGTGGAAACTACTGTAGTGCAGAGGCATTAGTCTAAGTACTACCCGGATCATTGTTTTCATTATAGTCCACGCAGGGGGTGCAAGACCAACGAGCCTGAAACAAAGCACCCCCAAACCCACCCCCCCTCCCCGCGAGACAATAAACTGGACATACAGCTGTATGAGCGCCCACTTAGCAGGCAAGCTCCTCAATATCCGAGGAGCCGAGCGGGGGTGACAACCGCCTCCGGGATTCTATTTTTGGGGTCGGAGGAGGAACGCAAAAGACAGAAGGAAGAAGAGAAGGGTGGACATCAGACGCATCCCTAATTCTGTCATGCTTTCTCGCTCTCTGGAAAGGGATTAACATACTGCGGGTTATGCGGAGCACCGGGTTGACACACACGGGTGATGCGGTCCGTCGGGAGGTAGAGAGTGGGGACCAGTGAGACTAGATTCCGGCTGCCTGCCTGCCTGCCTTCGTCGTCCCAACGCAGTGGGTTAGCGGGCAGTGTGTAGTCAACACTTTTCATTTATTTAAGAATTTCTTTATTTATTTATGACAAGACTGGTTCTTTGGTGAACGCACTACTGAACAAAGGAATACAGGGGGAAAACCCGATCTCCAGTCCTAAATAAGTCCGCTATCCTGTTTTACAGGACTTGTAGGCTACACAAGAAGAGGGGTATTGTGTGAGGTGCATCAACGAACCCTGTAGCCAAATTTGTTTGGGGCTCTGCGTTGCATGAACGACAAAGGTGCCTGAAGAGCGCTATCACAAGCTCAGCGGGGAGTTTAAATACGAAATGTGACATTTTTAAATATCCTAAACACGTGACACGTGCGTCCAGCAATCGAGGATTTGTTTACATCTCACAAGGTAGGTTCTGCCGACCTTTCCTCTCGCGTATCGATCGACCGGTCAATGAGGGGTGGATGCTTGTGAGGTTTTCACCGTCGCTAGCCTCCTTCCATGTCTTGAACTAGGCTACACGGCTCCTGCAATTTCATTAAACTGGAGCGATCATTCACGTGCCGCGTCGCCACAAAAAAAGTTGAAGTTAGGCTATCTAGTGACCATCAGTCATCGTGATTCAGTGCCGTGAATACGCGGTGCCATTGCACCAAACGCGGTTTTAAATATGTACCTACACTAGCCTCACACTGGTATTCCAGGAGTAGAATACCAGTGTGGTCATGTGGCTGAGCTCCTAGAGTAGGGGTCAGATATAAGTTTACACTCGATGACTGGCACGTGGCCCTAACCTCAGGGGTCATTGGAAAAGCACCCAAAACATTTACTGTAATTGTAAGCACTGTAGGAACAGGTCGCACATCCATCCGCACCATTCATGTGTAGGCAGGCATTTTAAAAGCAAATGTATCGACAGTACCAAATAGTAACAAATGACCATATATAAACTTATGCAGTCTCCCTGGAATTAAATCAAGCTTATTTCTGGTGGAAATGTTCCAGAGATACAATGTTTTTAACAGCCTATTAATTATACTTGCTTAGTGTGGTAGGTGGGAGATGTATTATTCCCCGGTGTTACTACCTTTCTGTATGTTTATAGTACATATTAAGGCAAGAATTCAGTTTATTTAATATAAAATATGTCAGTTTCTGGTGGTTCAATAGACATCAATGACACCCTGGACACAAATACACTGAACCAGTCCCCCAAAGCACACACACACACACACACACACACACGTACATACACACACACACACACACGTATACACACCTATTCACACAAAAATAGCGGTGAAGTGATGCTCTTTTTTTAGGTATGCGGTTAATTCCCCTTCCTTTGAAACAATACACTTTGTATTAAAGTCCAGGAGCCAAACAATGACCTGTGAACTTCCCTGTAGCCACTGACATAGTAAGCATTGTTTTAGAAGACTTTCTAAAAACAGACTTTTTTTGATGAGATATTCAGTTTCAGGGTTCAGCCATTGTGGTCAGCTGCTGCTCATGATACCACAGCTGTTATCCTGAGGAGAGAACTTGGCACCAGATTTTCAAGACGGGTTGAGTCATACCTACTTTTGGCCCAAACTTCATATAGTATGGGGTTATCTTACATAGCCTATGTTATAAGTACATTTTTTAGATACCAAGGGCCTGATTTACTAAAACCTTTAGCATGTGTGAAACCTTTTTGCACAAGCAAAACTAATAACACAACCAATGATTGGTGCAAAAGAAATACCATGGCCAATCATTGGTCATGTTGTTGGTTTTGCATACAGCTAATAGGTTTTTCGCATGCTAAAGGTCTTAGTAAATCAGGGTCCTAGTGTGTATGTTTTGGGGTGTATGATGTTTTGTCCTGGTTTATAGTCAGCACTTCTGATGAAGGACTCAAAGGCGTCATTTTCTCTGATGGACACGGAAAGCAGAATCTAGTGGGAGTTTTTGTGTGTGTGTGTGTGTGTCTGTCTGGAAGAGAGAGAGTTCTTTGTGTATGGGTGTGTTTGTACATGTGTGTTGTGTGTTTTTTTTGTGTATATGCGTGTGTCTGTACGTGTATGTGTGTGTGTGTGTGTGTGTGTTTGGGTGTCTTTGTACACGCAAACTTCCAGATACACCGATTCTTGCGGGCCAGTTCTGATGAGATCGACTACTCTCACAACATTAAGGTGCTCTTTTCCACACTGTATTATTTATCATATATTAATATGTTTTTGTCGACCGTGATGAGTCTGACGACCATAGACTGCGAATTGGACACTAGATCAGCAGGGGAGACAGGCTGGCGGGGAAAATTCCTCAGTTGCAAGCCAGGCCCTGCGATGGGGAGAGATTAAACGATCTGACTGTTAATTGCCAGCCCAATTAGCATATGGTCACAGTGTGAGACCAGTCACATGCTAATGAGTTCTAATTACCAGATGTAAGCATGTCTTGAGAGGCTATGCGACAGGGGGGGTTGGGGGACGGCGGTGGGGTCAATTCAAACGTTCGGGGGTAACTTTTTTTTTTAACTCAGTGTTGACTGTCCTTGCAAACAGTGACTGACAACTGTTGGGGTCAGGTCACAAAGATAGAAGGCAGATTACATCACTCCCACGACCTTATTGTTAAAAAACAATGTTATCGTTGTAAGACAAAAAAAATCTTCAGGGGGTTAAAAAAAAAAAAAAGAAGATGACGCAGTGACAGCCCGTAGCAGCCAAGCGGCTTTTCATACGGACACGCGTGTGATTACACACAGAACACGCGTGATTAAACAGCGTGGGGGATACTTCCTGTCCAGATGCTGGCGACCCCCCGCCCCCTCCCTCCTTAGCTGAGATGGCAGAGACAGTTAACTGGGAGTCGAAGGGGAGTGGGGCACCAAGAGCAGGCAGATGTCGGGGCAGATGTTGATGGGGGGGGGGGGGGGGGGGGGTGTGTGTGTGCTGTGTTGCAGTGCAGTTATGGCTTAGACTATCGCTCTATTCCTGCCATATATCCAACATCAGGACAGAGTGTGTGTGTGTGGGAGGGGTATCAGGGTCATGTGACCCCAGATTTTGAGTTGATTGGTCAGTCAAAGTACTGGTAGTCGAAAGAGAAGGGGAGCCGCATGAGCTCTGAGGCTCAAAGAAGAACAAGCTTGTGTAAATGTGTAGAAATAAAGGGTCTGTGTGTATGTGTGTAACTGCACACTGTGTAGTAGTGTGTGGGTGTGTATTGGTTGTGTTTTGAATATGTACCTCCCTCCACTGGCTACCTATATCAGCTAGCACAAAATTCAAAACCTTTGTGCTAGCCTATTAGCCTAAAAGGACAGCGCCGGTATATCTTCGAAAGATCTTCACACCCTTCATACCCTACACACCTACCAGACCTCTCCGTTCTGCTACCTCTGGGAATCTGCCCCCTCCTGCCCTGTCTGCACTAAATGAAAGCAAATCAGCCATCAGATTAATAAATATCTATCAGATAGATACATAAATATAACACAAACCAACTGTCTATGAATGAAAGGTAAGATCAACTTAGTAGTAAGCTATACTCATTTGAATAATGTTCTGCTGAACATTTGAATAAGGTGCAATAGCTAGCTAGTAAGCCTCCTAAAGACCTGACTAGTAAAAGCAATTAACGGACACCAGAATGTAGCCCAAACTGGTGTAGCGATAGCAATATTAGATACCTGGTTATTGAAATCATTTTATATGTGAACACAGTTGGGTTTTCCCCTATGGAAAAAGAATATGCTGCAGTATATTGTAAATATATCAACATTATCTTCACAATATATTTAAAATATACTGCTGTATATTACATTTCCATAAGGGTTCGCTTATCCATCCGCATGAAAGTGCTGTCTGCTAAATGGCGAGTATGCTAGCCAGCTTTTTTCTACATTATTAAACTGAAATGCAATCAGGGCATTGTCGGCGGATTAGCGAATTAATCGCCGTAAAAAAACACTAAAATTTAGCATTTTGCATTAATGTAGTTCAAGCCCCAGCTAAACAGATTAACTCCACTTTTTGCCTCAATTTTAATATGGTTGATCCCTGTTGTAATAACCAGTTAGAGCGGCATACACAATTATTAGCCTACGTTTATTAAAGCCCTTGGTATGAAAGCTAGTATTCAACTATGGAAAATGGTTGGTTGTTTTGTCTTGTCTAAAGAACTTTAAGGACATAAGTGTACTCTTAAAATGGGAAATTAGAGGACTAGAGGACACTAACTACCCTTACTTAAGAATGCACTTAAGTCTTGTTAATGACTGTAAGCAGGATATAAAGGAGAACTATAGTTTTTACAGGCGCTACAGTAAAAAGGTGATATTGAGAAGGTACTGATCAGCTCAGGCAGGTAGTCTGTATTTATTTAAACCAGTTCATAGTTACGTTTTGTAATTCTAATCTTATCTCCAAGTTTGAAATGGGAAGTCGTATTCGCAAACCTGTCTCATCGCTGCAAAGCCCTGCGTTGTTTCATTAGGAAGCCGAACAGACGAACGCACACGCGCCTCTGGCTGGCGCTTCTTTTCACCGCAAGATCCAGTAGTTGAGCTGCGCAGTCATCAGTACCGTTCACGCACAGCTAGCGCAGGCAGACTGCAGGTACCGCGATGTGAGGGGTACACAAACCCGCCGAACGAAACGCGCCCTCCGTGGGTGACGCTACGGCCAATAATCTGCCTTTAAACCAGCAGGCCATGTGTTGCTACCTGGTTGTCAGGCAACATGTTGAAAAGGGTAGCCATTGCTTCTGCCAGTGACTATCTGAGTGCAAGCAGAACTGCCCTGTTTAAACAGTAACTGTACTGCGCTCACAGATCATCTGGCTGATAAACTTAACGTGAACGAACAGTAGTGATGGTTTAATGTTTCCTTCCAATTAGCTTAACTAAGAGGGAACATTATGCCTGGATCCAATTAGAGACGATGGCCTCTATTGTTCCTTATCAACTGATGAATTATCTTTCATCTGTTGGAACTTACCTAAAATCAATGCAAGTCACTTCCCTTTAATGGGGACGTCAATCAAGCAGCCAAATTAATAGCCAACTATGCAATTGCTACAATCTGTAGTCTGATTTAGGGACACACTCATCACAGCTGTTGTAATTTATTGCAGTCCCAATGCATTAAATATGCATTCAATTCCTAGCTAAGTACATGCCTTAGTTCATGCTCTACCGAATAGGCTACATTTCTTCAAATGAGGTATTTTTGGTAACATAATCACATAGGACACAAAGATATAGTTATATTGCTAGCTATTAATCTGGCCGTGTAATTATTGACAATGTGGTTAAGATGCTATCTATGAAAGCCATGAGTGGCTCAGCCTTGGGGAACTGAATACAACACACTGTACTCTGATTGGCAGATCGGTTTCCTCTATTCTTGGCAGTAATTGGCCAAAAAACACACTTTCCCGTTTGCATGCCAATCGCACAGCTTTCCTAGCTACCATGGACAGCGGTACCAGACTGAAGTCTCAGGGCCTGATTTACTAAGACCTCTAGCATGTGCAAAACCTTTTAGAACACGCACAACTAATAACAGGAACGATGATTGGTGCAAAACTGTAATGTAATGTAAAAACAAATACCATGACCAATCATGTTATTGGTTTTGCATGTTATTGGTTCTGAGAGTGTAATTGGGAAGAATGGCCTTGCTGAAAACGTTGAGTATGCAGTTTTCTGAATAGCAGACTGCTCTTACACTGTTAAAGAGAACAGACACTTTTTAGGTACAGGTGGTACACAGGTTCAAATCCATAAGCAAATGCAGGAATTACTGGGTGGATCTGGTAGTGGATTATGACATTTTAGTAATACTGTGAAATGCTGGGAAAAGAGAAGACAAAGAAAATATTTGACACTATGCAGCTTTTCTGGCGTGTACATCAGTGTGTAGTGGTGTACAGTAGAGGTGTGCAGTAGCAGTGTGTAGTGGTGTGCAGTAGCAGTGTGTAGTGGTGTGCAGTAGCAGTGTGCAGTGGTGTGCAGTAGCAGTGTGTAGTGGTGTACAGTAGCAGTGTGTAGTGGTGTGCAGTATGAGTGTGTAGTGGTGTACAGTACCAGTGTGTAGTGGTGTGCAGTAGCAGTGTGTAGTGGTGTGCAGTAGCAGTGTGTAGTGGTGTGCAGTAGCAGCAGTGGTGTACAGTAGCAGTGTGTAGTGGTGTGCAGTAGCAGTGTGTAGTGGTGTGCAGTATGAGTGTGTAGTGGTGTACAGTACCAGTGTGTAGTGGTGGGCAGTAGCAGTGTGTAGTGGTGTGCAGTAGCAGTAGTGGTGTGCAGTAGCAGTGTGTAGTGGTGTGCAGTAGCAGTAGTGGTGTACAGTAGCAGTGTGTAGTGGTGTGCAGTAGCAGTGTGTAGTGGTGTACAGTAGCAGTGTGTAGTGGTGTGCAGTAGCAGTGTGTAGTGGTGTGCAGTAGCAGTGTGTAGTGGTGTGCAGTAGCAGTAGTGGTGTACAGTAGCAGTGTGTAGTGGTGTACAGTACCAGTGTGTAGTGGTGGGCAGTAGCAGTGTGTAGTGGTGTGCAGTAGCAGTAGTGGTGTGCAGTAGCAGTGTGTAGTGGTGTGCAGTAGCAGTAGTGGTGTACAGTAGCAGTGTGTAGTGGTGTGCAGTAGCAGTGTGTAGTGGTGTGCAGTAGCAGTGTGTAGTGGAGTGCAGTAGCAGTGTGTAGTGGTGTGCAGTAGCAGTGTGTAGTGGTGTGCAGTAGCAGTGTAGTGGTGTGCAGTAGCAGTGTGTAGTGGTGTGCAGTAGCAGTGTGTAGTGGTGTGCAGTAGCAGTGTGTAGTGGTGTGCAGTAGCAGTGTGTAGTGGTGTACAGTAGCAGTGTGTAGTGGTGTGCAGTAGCGGTGTGTAGTGGTGTGCAGTAGCAGTGTAGTGGTGTGCAGTAGCAGTGTGTAGTGGTGTCCAGTAGCAGTGTGTAGTGGTGTACAGTAGCAGTGTGTAGTGGTGTGCAGTAGCGGTGTGTAGTGGTGTGCAGTAGCAGTGTAGTGGTGTGCAGTAGCAGTGTGTAGTGGTGTGCAGTAGCAGTGTGTCGTGGTGTATAGTAGCAGTGTGTAGTGGCGTACAGTAGCAGTGTGTAGTGGTGTACAGTAGAGGTGTGTAGTGGTGTGCAGTAGCAGTGTGTAGTGGTGTGCAGTATGAGTGTGTAGTGGTGTACAGTACCAGTGTGTAGTGGTGTACAGTAGCAGTGTGTAGTGGTGTGCAGTAGCAGTGTGTAGTGGTGGGCAGTAGCAGTGTGTAGTGGTGTGCAGTAGAAGTGTGTAGTGGTGTGCAGTAGCAGTGTGTAGTGGTGTACAGTAGCAGTGTGTAGTGGTGTGCAGTAGCAGTGTGTAGTGGTGTACAGTAGCAGTGTGTAGTGGTGTGCAGTATGAGTGTGTAGTGGTGTACAGTACCAGTGTGTAGTGGTGTACAGTAGCAGTGTGTAGTGGTGTGCAGTAGCAGTGTGTAGTGGTGTGCAGTAGCAGCAGTGGTGTACAGTAGCAGTGTGTAGTGGTGTGCAGTAGCAGTGTGTAGTGGTGTGCAGTATGAGTGTGTAGTGGTGTACAGTACCAGTGTGTAGTGGTGGGCAGTAGCAGTGTGTAGTGGTGTGCAGTATGAGTGTGTAGTGGTGTACAGTAGCAGTGTGTAGTGGTGTGCAGTAGCAGTGTGTAGTGGTGTACAGTAGCAGTGTGTAGTGGAGTGCAGTAGCAGTGTGTAGTGGTGTGCAGTAGCAGTGTGTAGTGGTGTGCAGTAGCAGTGTGTAGTGGTGTGCAGTAGCGGTGTGTAGTGGTGTGCAGTAGCAGTGTAGTGGTGTGCAGTAGCAGTGTGTACTGGTGTGCAGTAGCAGTGTGTAGTGGTGTGTAGTAACAGTGTGTACTGGTGTGCAGTAGCAGTGTGTAGTGGTGTGCAGTAGTGGTGTGCAGTAGCAGTGTGTAGTGGTGTGCAGTAGTGGTGTGCAGTAGCAGTATGTAGTGGTGTGCAGTAGCAGTGTGTAGTGGTGTACAGTAGCAGTGTGTAGTGGTGTGCAGTAGAAGTGTGCAGTGGTATACAGTAGCAGTGTGGAGTGGTGTGCAGTAGGAGTAGCAGTGTGTATTGGTGTACAGTAGCAGTGTGTAGTGGTGTGCAGTAGCAGTGTGTAGTGGTGTGCAGTAGCAGTGTGTAGTGGTGTGCAGTATGAGTGTGTAGTGGTGTACAGTACCAGTGTGTAGTGGTGGGCAGTAGCAGTGTGTAGTGGTGTGCAGTAGCAGTAGTGGTGTGCAGTAGCAGTGTGTAGTGGTGTGCAGTAGCAGTAGTGGTGTACAGTAGCAGTGTGTAGTGGTGTGCAGTAGCAGTGTGTAGTTGTGTACAGTAGCAGTGTGTAGTGGAGTGCAGTAGCAGTGTGTAGTGGTGTGCAGTAGCAGTGTGTAGTGGTGTACAGTAGCAGTGTGTAGTGGAGTGCAGTAGCAGTGTGTAGTGGTGTACAGTAGCAGTGTGTAGTGGAGTGCAGTAGCAGTGTGTAGTGGTGTGCAGTAGCAGTGTGTAGTGGTGTGCAGTAGCAGTGTGTAGTGGTGTGCAGTAGCAGTGTGTAGTGGTGTACAGTAGCGGTGTGTAGTGGTGTGCAGTAGCGGTGTGTAGTGGTGTGCAGTAGAAGTGTGTAGTGGTGTACAGTAGCAGTGTGTAGTGGTGTGCAGTAGCAGTGTGTAGTGGTGTGCAGTAGCAGTGTGTAGTGGTGTGCAGTAGCAGTGTGTAGTGGTGTACAGTAGCAGTGTGTAGTGGTGTGCAGTAGCAGTGTGTAGTGGTGTGCAGTAGCGGTGTGTAGTGGTGTGCAGTAGCGGTGTGTAGTGGTGTGCAGTAGCGGTGTGTAGTGGTGTACAGTAGCGGTGTGTAGTGGTGTGCAGTAGCCAGTGTAGTGGTGTGCAGTAGCAGTGTGTAGTGGTGTGTAGTAGCAGTGTGTACTGCTGTGCAGTAGCAGTGTGTAGTGGTGTCCAGTAGCAGTGTGTAGTGGTATACAGTAGCAGTGTGGAGTGGTGTACAGTAGCAGTAGAGGTGTGCAGTAGCAGTGTGTATTGGTGTACAGTAGCAGTGTGTAGTGGTGTGCAGTAGCAGTGTGTAGTGGTGTACAGTAGCAGTGTGTAGTGGTGTGCAGTAGCAGTGTGTAGTGGTGTACAGTAGCAGTGTGTAGTGGTGTGCAGTAGCAGTGTGTAGTGGTGTACAGTAGCAGTGTGTAGTGGTGTCCAGTAGCAGTGTGTAGTGGTGTCCAGTAGCAGTGTGTAGTGGTGTACAGTAGCAGTGTGTAGTGGTGTGCAGTAGCAGTGTGTAGTGCTGTGCAGTAGCAGTGTGTAGTGGTGTGCAGTAGCAGTGTGTAGTGGTGTACAGTAGCAGTGTGTAGTGGTGTGCAGTAGCAGTGTGTAGTGGTGTACAGCAGCAGTGTGTAGTGGTGTACAGCAGCAGTGTGTACTGGTATGCAGTAGAAGTGTGTAGTGGTGTGCAGTAGCAGTATGTAGTGGTGTGCAGTAGCAGTGTGTAGTGGTGTGCAGTAGAAGTGTGTAGTGGTGTACAGCAGCAGTGTGTAGTGGTGTGCAGTAGAAGTGTGTAGTGGTGTGCATTAGCAGTATGTGGTGGTGTACAGTAGCAGTGTGCAGTAGCAGTGTGTAGTGGTGTACAGTGCAGTGTGTAGTGGTGTGCAGTAGCAGTGTGTAGTGGTGTGCAGTAGCAGTGTGTAGTGGTGTGCAGTAGAAGTGTGTAGTGGTGTGCAGTAGCAGTGTGTAGTGGTGTGCAGTAGCAGTGTGTAGTGGTGTGCAGTAGCAGTGTGTAGTGGTGTACAGTAGCAGTGTGTAGTGGTGTGCAGTAGCAGTGTGTAGTGGTGTGCAGTAGCAGTGTGTAGTGGTGTACAGTAGCAGTGTGTAGTGGTTGTGCAGTAGAAGTGTGTAGTGGTGTACAGTAGCAGTGTGTAGTGGTGTCCAGTAGCAGTGTGTAGTGGTGTACAGCAGCAGTGTGTAGTGGTGTGCAGTAGCAGTGTGTAGTGGTGTGCAGTAGCAGTGTGTAGTGGTGTGCAGTAGAAGTGTGTAGTGGTGTGCAGTAGCAGTGTGTAGTGGTGTGCAGTAGCAGTGTGTAGTGGTGTGCAGTAGCAGTGTGTAGTGGTGTGCAGTAGCAGTGTGTAGTGGTGTACAGTAGCAGTGTGTAGTGGTGGTGCAGTAGCAGTGTGTAGTGGTGTGCAGTAGCAGTGTGTAGTGGTGTACAGTAGCAGTGTGTAGTGGTGTGCAGTAGCAGTGTGTAGTGGTGTACAGTAGCAGTGTGTAGTGGTGTCCAGTAGCAGTGTGTAGTGGTGTACAGCAGCAGTGTGTAGTGGTGTGCCAGTAGGCAGTGTGTAGTGGTGTGCAGTAGCAGTAGTGGTGTACAGTAGCAGTGTGTAGTGGTGTGCAGTAAGCAAGTGTGTAGTGGTGTACAGTAGCAGTGTGTAGTGGTGTACAGTATGAGTGTGTAGTGGTGTGCAGTAGCAGTGTGTAGTGGTGTGCAGTAGCAGTGTGTAGTGGTGTGCAGTAGCAGTGTGTAGTGGTGTCCAGTAGAAGTGTGTAGTGGTGTCCAGTAGCAGTGTGTAGTGGTGTACAGTAGCAGTGTGTAGTGGTGTGCAGTAGCAGTGTGTAGTGGTGTGCAGTAGCAGTAGTGGTGTGCAGTAGCAGTGTGTACTGGTGTGCAGTAGCAGTAGTGGTGTGCAGTAGCAGTGTGTAGTGGTGTGCAGTAGCAGTGTGTAGTGGTGTACAGTAGCAGTGTGTAGTGGTGTGCAGTAGCAGTGTGTAGTGGTGTACAGTAGCAGTGTGTAGTGGTGTGCAGTAGCAGTGTGTAGTGGTGTGCAGTAGCAGTGTGTAGTGGTGTCCAGTAGCAGTGTGTAGTGGTGTACAGTAGCAGTGTGTAGTGGTGTGCAGTAGCAGTGTGTAGTGGTGTGCAGTAGCAGTAGTGGTGTGCAGTAGCAGTGTGTAGTGGTGTGCAGTAGCAGTGTGTAGTGGTGTACAGTAGCAGTGTGTAGTGGTGTGCAGTAGCAGTGTGTAGTGGTGTACAGCAGCAGTGTGTAGTGGTGTACAGCAGCAGTGTGTAGTGAGTGTGGCAAGCAGCAGTGTGTAATGGTGTGCAGTAGCAGTAGTGGTGTACAGTAGCAGTGTGTAGCGGTGTACAGTAGCAGTGTGTAGTGTTGTGCAGTAGCAGTAGTGGTGTACAGTAGCAGTGTGTAGTGGTGTGCAGTAGCAGTGTGTAGTGGTGTACAGCAGCAGTGTGTAGTGGTGTGCAGTAGAAGTGTGTAGTGGTGTGCAGCAGCAGTGTGTAGCGGTGTGCAGTAGCAGTAGTGGTGTACAGTAGCCAGTGTGTAGTGGTGTACAGTAGCAGTGTGTAGTGTTGTGCAGTAGCAGTAGTGGTGTACAGTAGCAGTGTGTAGTAGCATTGTGTAGTGGGCTTCATAGAGGATTCCTTAGGAGCAGCGATGCAGCAGAACTGGTGAGAGCTGGATCCCTCGCTATTACGTAAGAGAGAGAGAGAGCGAGAGAGAGAGAGGATGGGGTTGAGCAAAGGGAGGTTTGGAGAACACTGTTTTGCACTGGGGGGTTTTGAATGAGAAATCGTTCACAGCCCGTCTTAGAACACGTCAAACAAACAAGAGGGCTAATTCAGAAATTAATGGAAGATTTACACTGAGCCAAAGAGAGGAGCAGGTGATGATGAATTGAGAGAAAATGAGGAGGGATGGAGACAGAGAGAGAGGGGGGGGATTGAACCTTGAGTAAAATCTGGAGAGTGATTAAGCCTGCACCAGTGAGTCTGTGCTGTAGTGGAGGAGGCTGGCTGGAGGGTGGAGGGAGGAGGGTGTGTCGTGGGGGCGGAACTGGGGGGCCATTTTCTTCTTGCTGAGTCCCTGTTGAGTCTTCACTGTTTTGGGTCTTCTACCGACCCAGACCATTTTGTTTAAAGAGCTTAGCTGTGGGGAGGAGAGGCCCGTTGTAATCCTCCGCTGGGTGACTGGTGCCGGGCCGGCGGTGGCATGCCGGGCCGGCGGTGGCATGCCGAGCGGTGCGGTCAGGGCTCGGTGCGAGTGACGCCTTCACTCGCTAATGGCAGCCAGGAGGCGAGAGGGAGATGTTGATTTGGCAGAGAGGAGAGAACTGCAGGATTACGATGAGCTCACTCCTCCTCCCGTCCTCCTTACCGCGCTCTGCCAGCCCCCCCCCCCCCCCCCCCCCCCCCCCAATCAAGAAACACACCCAACCCCAGTCACTCTGCCTGAATGGTGAAAAATCACCAATCACATTCTGTCAATTTAAATATGCATTCATTTTCTTTGAGATTCACAGCCTGTAATTAACCATTCGGCGGTCAAAATGGCCCACAACAGAGAAAAGGTTAATGTTCTGGTTTCCTAACAATATTATATAAAATATTCACGTCAGTGTTATACAGTACAGTGCACTGCTAAAAAAAAACTAAAAAAAAACGTGTGAGTGAAAGAGTGCAATATTAGGGCTGTGTTTTATTCTGAAATGGCCGTCATGGCGTATAGAGTAATATATTTGGAGTGGCAGTTGAGAGTGCGGGTGCCGATGTTAATGGGTTCAGGTGCGGTATGAGGTCTGTGTGCATGTTTCTCGCCGTTTGTTTATAGTCTCCTCTATGGACTGCATTCCCGCTCTCAGCTCAGCAGGGGCGGCTCCATGGAGCCAAGATGGAAGATGGCTGATTCAATAAAACCTAATTGGATGTTTTATTTGTCGAGGAAATGAACTGGGTTTGCCCGCAGAGCCGCGGCATCGCGCGCATTTCTTTTCCGACGGTTGTTTAGCGTGTGCCGCGGCCTCTTGCCGCGCGTCGCGTGCACGGAGGCTGGAAGCCGCTCGGCTCCGTGACGCACGGACGCCTTGGTGTGTGAAACAGGGGAAACGGCGGAACTCTGACTTCACACAGGATGGAAGAGTGTCAGCGTTCCTGCTGTCAGTGATATAGGAGATCAGTGACACGGAGTGCACACACACACACACACCACACACGTACACGCCCACAACACACATACACACACACGAACATGTACACACATAAATGTACGAACATGTACACACATAAATGGGCCCACACACACATACATGCTCGCACACACATACATGCAGACACATGTACGTGGAAACACACGCGCTCACACACGCGCTCACACACGCGCTCACACACACGCGCTCACACACACACGCTCACACACACACACACACACACCACACACACACACACGTACTGCCACTTATTTTTCCAGCTGATCAGTGGGCTCAGTGTAATCTGACTGTGTCATGCTGTGTATAGCAGTGCATTGTTTCAGAGCTGAACTAAACCTCCGTGTTTGTCTGTCCTGCCTTTCTCTCTCCCCTCTCTCATTCTCTCTCTCTCTCTCCGATCTCTCATTCCGTCTCTCTCTCTCATTCTCCTCTCCTTCCTTCTCTCCAGCTAGCGATGGCAGGATTCCCCACTCTGCTCCTCCTCTTCCTCTCCCTGGTGGCCGGCGGCTCCTCGGAGGAGGAGGAAGAGGAGGTGGTGCCGTTCGGCTGCGCTTCCTGGGCCTGCGCCGGCCCTACACCAAGCTGTGTAACCTGGAGGCCGTGTGGGGCGTGGTGGTGGCGGCGGCGGCGGCGATCGGGGTGCTGGCGGCTCCTGCTGCTGGGCCTGGCCATCCTGGGGCGGCTGCGCTCCGTCACCGAGGCGGAGAAGCGCAGCGGGGTGGGGCCCCTCCTGCTCCTCCTGGCGGGCGTCGCCGGCCTCTTCGCCCTCAGCTTCGCCTTCCTGGTGGAGCGCGACGAGCGGCTGTGCGTGGTGCGCCCGCGCCCTCTGGGGGGCGCTGTTCGCCCTGTGCTTCTCCTGCCTGCTGGCGCAGGGCTGGCGGGTGCGGCGGCTGGCGCGGCAGGGGCGGAGCCCCAGCGGGTGCGCGCTGGTGGGCGCGGCCCCTGGGGCTGACGCTGGTGCAGGGCATCGTGGCGGGCCGAGTGGCTCCTGCTGACGGTGATGCGGTTGGGCCAGCCCGCCTGCCAGTTCCTGCCGCTGGACTTTGCCCTGGCCTGCACCTACGTGCTGTCGCTGCTGCTAGCGGCGCTGGGCGCGGCCGCCCTGTCCCTCTGCGGGAAGGAGCGGCGGTGGCGGTGCAGCGGGGCGTGGCTGCTCGTCGCCTGCCTGGCGTCCGTCCTGCTGTGGGCTGCCTGGCTGGGCTTCTATCTTCACGGCAACAAGGCGCTGGGCCACGCCCCCGACTGGGACGAGCCGGTGCTGGCCGTGGCGCTGGTCTCCCAGGGCTGGGTGCTGCTGCTCTTCCACGCTGTCCCTGAGGCCCACCTCTCACTGCGCCCCGCCCCCCAGCCCCTCCGCCCCTGACTACTTCGACACCTCCCAGGCCCCGCCCCGCATGAGGGAGACCAGCTTCGACGAGGACGTCCCGCTCTCGCACAGGCAGTTTGTGGAGAACCAGAGCTACGCGTTTGACGAGCACAGCGCAGGTACGTAAAGAATGCAGCCACGTTGTCCATCGCGGTGTGAAAGTTATTTGGACTTTTCTTTTCTTTTTTAAATGAAGATTCGGGAGAGCAGATTTCCCTAAAACGCTTTCTCTGCTCGCTCACCTAGAGTCCCCTCCATTCTAAATCCGAACCCTTTCCCGTCCACCATTTCTGGTACCACTCCTCTTCATCCCAACCTTACTCTTCCTCCTCCTCTTCCTCTTCCTGCTCCCTGAGGTCCACGGAGGGGTCAACAGCCTCGTCCTAAAGGCCAGGTGTGATCCCTTCCTCGGACGTCCGAGCCCAAAAACCTAAATTAAAAAAAATTTTAAAAAAGAAAGAAAAAATAAGTACTTAAGTACCATATAACACAATTCCTTCTTTTTGTTCTGGAGGTTCTTTTCTACCGAATGTTCAGATCTGCTCCAGCATGCGTATGTGTGCATGTGAAATACCACGGTGTGTCAGAGCCGCCAGGTTGCCGTGGGTGACCGCGGCGTTCTGTCCCCGCAGGGCTGCGTGCGGGGGGGAACGGGAGCAGCGGGACAGGACCGAGGCCCAGTGCCCCATTCCAGGAGCAACGTCTATCAGCCCACTGAGATGACTATGATCCTGAACGGGGGAGCGGTGAGCCCTTCAGCCTCCAAAATAATTAGCTCACAGTATACTCACTCACAGGAATTAACTGTAGCTCACAGTATACTCTCACAGGAATTAATTATAGCTCACAGTATACTCACTAACACAAGAATGAACTATAGCTCACAGTATTACAACTCACTCACACAAGAATGAACTATAGCTCACAGTATACTCACTCACACAAGAATGAACTATAGCTCACAATATACTCACTCACACAGGAATGAACTATAGCTCACAGTATACTCACTCACACAAGAATGAACTATAGCTCACAGTATACTCACTCACACTGCAATGAACTGTAGCTCACAGTATACTCACTCACACAGGAATTAACTATATCTCACAGTATACTCACTCACACAGGAATGAACTATAGCTCACAGTATACTCACTCACACTGCAATGAACTGTAGCTCACAGTATACTCACTCACACAGGAATGAACTATATCTCACAGTATACTCACTCACACAGGAATTAACTATAGCTCATAGTATACTCACTCACACAAGAATGAATTATAGCTCATAGTATACTCACTCACACAAGAATGAACTGTAGCTCATAGTAGGAATGAACTATAGCTCACAGTATACTCACTCACACAAGAATGAATTATAGCTCATAGTATACACACTCACACAAGAATGAATTATAGCTCATAGTATACTCACTCACACAGGAATGAACTATAGCTCATAGTATACTCACTCACACAAGAATGAATTATAGCTCATAGTATACTCACTCACACAAGAATGAACTATAGCTCCTATTATACTCACTCACACAGGACAGAACTGTGGAAGATAGAGTGTGTGTGTGAGAGAGAGCATGTGGGTGTGTGTGAGTGTGTGAGAGTGTGCCAGTGAGTGTGTGTCGCTGCACTGTGACTGTGAGTGTGCGTGTAACAGCTCTGTCTGTATGAGTAATGGCCCCATGCTGCAGTCCCCTCTCCAGAGTGATGCTTCCTGTCAGCAGGGCTGTCTGGCCCCTGTGTTTTCCCAGGATGAATAAGGGGCTGTGGGTTTCACTGGTGGCTGCCCTCCAATCACAGCCGCTATATATAACCCCCGCAGACTGTGCAGAACGGGAGCCTGGGAAGGGAGATACAAACGCTGATCTAAAGCTGACCCCAACCGCCCCGGGAACGCACATGTCCATTAGCAGCCTTATGGTTAGCCTCTGGAGTGCTAGGAGAGGATGTATTTTTACTACACACAGGCACACACAGAACTACGCATGCACGCACACACACACACACACCTTAGTCAGAGCTGCTGATCACAGGTCAGATTAGGTGATCAGGCCAGTTTAGCAAGCAGTTGCGAATGGAGTACATTCCTTAGTTAGTGTGGGTGTACCACTGATCTCCCAATACAGGGCTCCACAGAGCCAGCCACTGTTGGACCTGTGTGTGTGTGTGTGTGTGTGTGTGTGTGTGTGTGTGTGTGTGTGTGTGTGTGTGTGTGTGTGTGTGTGTGTGTGTGTGTGTGTGTGTGTGTGTGTGTGTGTGTGTGTGTGTGTGTGTGTGTGTGTGTGTGTGTGTGTGTGTGTCTATGTGTGTTGGCGTGCATCTACAGACGGGTGACAAATTAAAGGGAAACACCAGTTGTATTCACATACTCAGTCAGGAACGGGTATTATTGGGTATCTGGGAGGGGGGGAAAGGTGATGGGCAGGGACGTCTGGACCATTTGTACAGGCAGGGAGGTGCACAAGACCACTGTGTTTGAAATGTATTTGCATTTGCATTGCACCCCCCCCTCCCCAAAAAAAAAACTCTGGTGGTGTAAGCAGTGGGTGGCCAAACAGGTTTATCGGTACAGTCTTAACTGGTGTTCGGGCAGGTCAAACTAGGAGGCTGTGACTGTGAGGAATAACTTCCTGTCTGTCTGTCTGTCTGTCTGTCTGTCCCCTCACAGGTCCCGTCTGCACCCCCCACCTATACCGGGAGGCAGCTTTGGTGAAGGAGGGGGTAGGAAGAGGAGAAGAGGAGAAGGGTCTTGAAACAGGGGGCCATTTGGAGGGGGAAGCTTTTTTTCTGGGTACCAACAGGGACCCGTGAAGTGCCGTGTGCAGAGAGACAGAGGAAAGCACGGATGCCATTCACACTGCTGGGTGAGACTGGGACAAGGCTGGGACTCGGGAATCGGAAAACACGGGACTGGAGAATCGGGACTCAGCACTCGGGACTTGGGTTGTGGGTTTTGGGATCCGGGATTCTGGGAGGGGAGGGGAGGGGGGCGGAGCTCAAAGGACAAGGTAAAAGTTAAGATGCGCCAGAAAGTTTAGTAACTCGCTGCAGGCAAGATTTGGTTTTTATTTTCTCCTTTTTAAAACGTCGGGAAACTGTGTTAGGCAAGAGCAGCATTTTAGAAGTCAGGAGGTTGATAAATACTTCCACTTTTTATCGTTTTTTTTTCACTGATATAAAAGTGGTAATAATCTCCAAATGAGTTTCAGTTTACAACATCACAAATGGAATAATACTGTGGAAGATAAACTTTTGTGGTTTTGACTGGTTCTTATTTCTGAAGAAACCCATAATGATAATATAGTGCAGTTTTAAACAGTAGGAAATTAGCATCCAAAGCCATTTCATTTTCTTTTAGCCTAAGAAACAGTTCTGGCCACTTTGCAGTAGAAGGCTAATTTGAAATCTGTCCCCGTTACTCACACCTACCAGGGACACACTGACCCTTAACCCCTGACCTCAGGGGAACATGTTTCCTCCCAAAGGAGCAGATTACAGGTAAACACACCTGATCCTCACCTAAACCACCAGTGAATTCAACCTGAATCTCATAACCCCAGATCTGACGTCCAGTCCACACAGCATGTCTCTAGAAGGTGTGGACCCACAGACTGTTAAGATGGGGTGGACTGTTGGGTGTCAGGGGAAATGCCTCAGCTCTCCACTTCCTGTTCCAGAGATAAGCGGGGCAGCTGTTGATCTTCTGAAACCAGGAAGGGCCCTGAATCTGAGCCTCATTGTTTTTTCTTCTTCTGTGGTCTGACCATAAGGAGACCAAGTAGTGGATTCAGCCGAGAAACAGGGTGTGTGATCCGGACTGCTGAAGCCGGTTTCTAATACAAAAAAAATTATCAGGCCTATCTGACCGCTGACCACGTGGGGGGTGGGAGGGGTGGGAGCAGACTGAGGCCTGTTTTCAGGGTCCGATCATGATAAAACACAGCGAGAGCCCGGGACGGTGGGGGGGATTATAGCCAAAAGCCAAAAGCAAAAGGGTGTCGGTGAACTGTGAATCTAGAGGGCCATCTTCTGCCCCTTTCACAGGGGAGGCTGGTGTAAGGCTTGTTTTTCAAGATCGATTAAGTTTGTCGGCTATACTCAGTATCACCTATCTCCAGTATTCTGCCTCACGGTGCCTACTGTGGTGGACGCAATTTTATCCACTGCAGATTAACATCACTCATTTTGACAACGAGATCGGGACCCATTCAATCTCTCCGTTCGTCACAATGAGATTGGAGAACAGTTTTCATCTTAAAACCAGGTTTCTGCTGATAGCTAAGATGTTTTTTAAGTAGTACAAGACGGCAGAGCCACCGCATTAGACAATTATCGAGATGAAAGGCACCAGCTGCTAACGGGCGGTCCTTTATTTAAAAGAGCAAGCTTGCTAATCGTGCAAACCAGTCAGAAACAGGTTTGGGATCATTAGGAAATGAAGGTCTGTTCCCTTCTCCCCACCCACCATTGTCCTCCATCGCTTGTGATTTGCAGGGTTCATATTAAAATGCTGTTAACACTGTCTGTAAGGACATTAAAATGGCTGCTTGGACTGGAGGAAGCAGTCCTCGAGATAGTCGCTTCCCAACTTGCGACTCACTGGACAGCTCCCTTAAAGTAACAGCAGTTCCTCCTCTTTACCATTAGGTGGCAGCGACCAGAAAAACAGCTGGGGCCACGTGTATAAAACTCTGAGTAAAAGAATGCGTAAAAGAACGCTCAGGGTGAAAGTCGGAAATCTGCTTAAAAAAAGTTTAGCATTTTCTACCACTGCCTTTCTGTCACGGTGTCACCATATCACACGGACCCCAGACATTGCGTACGTATGGTGTCCATCGTGTGCAGAGGTACGCAGATTCTCACAGCACGTGTTATACATCTAAATTTCTGCGTGGAAACTGGCTTACGCAGCTTTCTGAGGGCATTTTTCTGCTCAGCGCTGTTTATACATGTGGCCCCTGGTCTGTCCAGTTCTTGTTTGTTGGTTTCGTTTAACTGAACTGTGGCTTTATAGCGGCGGTTCACCTGCACTGTACAGAGGGGCCGCAGAGGGGCGCTGACCATTCTCACGGAAACGCAGAAGGCTTTTTCCCGAGCCGCCCCGGTATCTCGTGAGAGAGAGAGAGACTGTGCTTTGAGAGGCTGCGTCTACTGTGAAAGATAATGTATGGATTTGTGTGCGGTCTTAAAGGACGTACGATGTACAATGAGGGAACGGTGTGGAAGGATGAGGGCAGCACTGTAATCGAGACCCAGTTTCTGTGAGAGACAACGCCCTCCTGGCAACCAAATACTGTACCACCGTCTGTACCACCGTTATTATAACACAACGTACTCTCGATTCTCTTCGTGCCATTAGAATCCCTGTGTTTCTCCCAGTACACTTTCACTAGATAACCATTTCAGATTCAGTTCAACTGTAGTGGTTGTGAATTTTTTTTAATTATCTTAGATTAAAAAAAAAAACTAGTCCACCAAATGTACACTACCCTTGCTAATATAAACTACAGTTATGTTTTTCATTTTATGTGTGACTGGATTGCTGTTCATAAAATGTTTGGTTGCTTTTTTTGTTGTTTGTTTTTGAGGAGTTGTCTCTTTTTATATATATATCTATATATAAAACATATTTAAAATTCTGTAAATTTGCAGGAATAAATATAGTCATGTTTTTATTTAGATTTATGGAATCATGGAAATATTGGTATATATTTCAGAAAGATATGAAACTAAAGGTTTTTGTACATTTGAGCGTGGCCCAGGTACAGTGAATCTCATATCTCCATTTAATGTTCTACTCTGGACAGACACATCAATAGATTTACATAAATGACGTGTTTGTTGCGTATTGATTATTGGGTAGTTGTGAGGTCTTTTTTGCACTTTATGTGTCTGACTGTATGTGCTGATGTGAAAAACAGTGACCAATCCCCTGGTCAGTAGCTCCACCCCCCCGTCAGTACTGCGAATCTGAACCACAAGACAAAGTTCAGAACCAGGTCCCTATCGGGAGAGGTCCCTCGAGTAGGTTTTGGTGGATCTTGACAGGCCCACCTGCCTTTATTTTTCCTCAAATTGAGACGGGTTAATCAGGATGTTTCCTGACTTAGATGGCAAAAAGATTTGGGCTGGGAAATGTGCCTTTGTTTTTCCCCAAAAGTGCACACAAACATGTGTTCTTGTCTCTGTGCGGTTTTAACATTGAAAGAGAAACAAGTATACTGCTGAGATGAAAAGAATCTGAGAAATCCCTCACTAAAACCATTTCAGCGACAGGATCTACTCTTTCCAGAGAGCAGATCTTTTTGGGTGTGTTTTTCAAATTGTGGTTGGCATATTACAGGACCATGAATGCTTCAGATACAAGACAAAATCCTCCAAGCCTACTCATAAGACCTACAGCACCATAGTAATAACTGTCAAACTAATAAGCTAACTACCTATATGGCCTACAGCACAATAGTATTGAATAAAACTAGTTAGCTAGCTACCCATAAGGCCTACAGCAACCATAGCAAAGACTGTCAAGCTAGTTAGCCAACTACCAATAAGACCTACAGCATTGCACTGCATGGCATCTGCTAACGGGCGCCACATCTAAACCTACACCAGTGAGTGCACTGATCCTATGGTTTGGGCCCATATTCATAAAGCATCCCAGAGCAGGAGTGCTTATCTTGGATCAGTGTCACCTTTTAGTGCACAATGGATAAGCTTAGGACATAGACAGGGGAAATCCCAACCTGAATCAGCACCCTTACTCTCACATACTTTGAGTACGGGTCGAAGACTGACCCTCATGCTCTGGGTTAACTGTGCATCCGGCAGACCTGACTATAGCCTGGCCCTTCTCTTCTACACTGGTCTACTGACCGTCAGTACTGGTCACCAGTGACTGATTGTTGTTTTTCCAACAAAAGCGTTTTTTGGTCCAGTGCTTCAGCTTGTGCAGTACCTTTGTCTCTTATACCAGTAGTGGACCCACCCAGAGAGGCAGGTGAACTCCGTGTCCGTGCATGCAGGCCTAGACTTGTACTGGAGTTAAACCTGTCTCTTAACAAGTCGACTTACACATGGTCACCTGGTCACCACCGATCACGCTGCATCCCAACGTTTACCCCCCGCCCCCCGCCCCCACCTCCTCCTTCCCCCACTATGATTTTTTCATCAAATGCTAATTGTTTGTATTATATCAAAATGAGTATTTTATGCAGTTGTGTGACAAATTGAAGACTTTTCAGCGTGCACTGGTAATGTCAGTTCTTTTTTTAAATGTCATTAACAAAAAGCCTGGAAACTCTTATTTAAGAGGGCCCTAGTTCAGTCTGGGACCTAGCAGAATTTAAAGTGGCCCCAATACTCAAGTCTGTGGACTAAAATATCTTAAGACAAGAAAAAAAAAAAAAAAATCTGCATAGTTGTTACCACCATATTTATAAAAAAGTGAGGCAAGATTTGCACATAATTTGTCACGTTGTATTTTTCTGAACCACACATTGGGAACTCACCTCCTACCCAGGATTGTCAGGTCCTTGTCCTCTCACTCCTCACTATTCTCGCCTCTGGACTGTCCCAAGTGGGGCAGCTGACGGGGGTGGTGTTGGTTCACGACTGTGACGCAGCATGCCAATGTATAGCTTGTTTCCCCTAATAGGAAAAAAAAATAAAAAATTCTGTTTCTGTAACAACTTCAGACAAATGTTCAATAAAATGTCATCTTTGTAGTTTACAGTCTTGACTTGTCCTGATTTTTGTTTGAAAAGCAGGGGGTTGGACAGCTACCTGCCAACCGGACATTATCGTTTATGGCTCTCATAAATTCTATGGGTTATAAATTCTAAATGCTCTTAACTTTCAGAATTGCAGTTTGTGCTAGCATTTTAATAAGCATTAAGCGATTTCTCCTCATTATGAATCCAAAACACCATTGGAATGACATCTTGTATTTACAAAAGTTGGGTCGTTGTGGCTTAATGATTGAGCATATTATTACTGAGATTTTGTTGAAGAGTGTGAAACAGAAAGATAAGGAGAATATCTAAATAAATAAATAAGGAGGTATTTCTGCAATTGCAAAATGATGTCCAA
The DNA here is from genome assembly GCA_029718625.1 of Synaphobranchus kaupii. NCBI lineage: Eukaryota > Metazoa > Chordata > Actinopteri > Anguilliformes > Synaphobranchidae > Synaphobranchus > Synaphobranchus kaupii. Next base: position 35,004,609 of record CM056387.1, read on the forward strand.
AAACCCTATAACAATTAATTTTTCACAATTACTTGAAAATGGAGCCAAAACATTGTGCTACATTATACGTTCTCTGATGTGCATAGCGCTAGCACACTACTAGTCCTCCCAAAACAAACTTATATTGTGTGACATTGCTTTGATGGATCTTTGTCAGTTTCAGGAGAACCAATACTGCACAAGAGCTATACACTTTCCCCTTGCGTGATCTCTGCATAGCCTAAGATCCAGGTACAGCTCTGGAAAAAATTAAGAGACCACTGCAAAATTATCAGTTGTCTTGTTGTTATTTTGGTTCTGTACCTTTGAGTTTGAAAGGATACACTGACAATGAGGTTGAAGTGCAGACATATATTGTTGGGTCACAGACATCAGGAAGTCATGGCATGCAAAGGCGATGCGACCAAATATTAAAAATGATTACCTTATTCTACATTACATTAAACTGTCCAATATTTTTTGATGCCCAAAAATGGGGGGGACTATGTACAAAATGTTCTATAATTTCTAAACGGTTCATCCGATATGGATGAAAATACCCTCAAATTACGCTGACAGTCTGCACTTCAACATCAGTCTGCAATTCAAGCTTCAACAACGAGACAACTGATAATTTTGCAGTGGTCTCTTAATTTTTTCCAGAGCTGTACATGTTTTGCAAAATTGCGTTGGCAATGTCATTTACCTGGAGAATTTGGAAGCAAAAAAAAAAAAAAAGTGTGTAAAAATGTGTGTGTGCATGTGTGTAGATTCAGAGTGGGGCTGCGCTGATGGGTAAACACCATTTCCAGTAAATCAATAGCTCCGCGCGCTTAAACGTGATCCAATTTCAGGGCGGCCAAACCATTCCCCAGTCCCCTATCAGTTATCATCTGAATGAAATGATCTGCTTTATTGCCTCTCAGAACACCAGTGCCAGCTCTCACTGTGCCCTGGAGAATCATACAGGCACAGTCTCTCCCTCTGCTGAAGGGGCTGGACCGCGCCACTGGTGCTGCTACAGGATTGGCTCGGGCAGCTGTCCATCACCCCTTCTGCCCTATACGTCACAAGCTTCAGTCAACTGCTGATGGATGAGGAGGAGAAGGCAGTTTTGTCAGTTTCTGCTGAACCATTCAAGATGCTTCTGTTTCAAATAAACTGATCCAGGATCAGCTCACTCTCTCCAAACCAAATCCATTTGGGTAAAGGCCTGGCTACTGGTCCAGTACATGGGAATTTAAAAACTTTAATGAGCGAGAGCAAGCGCACTGAGCTACAACAGGAGCACTTGACTGTTTCAGCCAAATTGCAGGGCCAAAACAATCCCATTTATTGCTATGACCATTATCCAAGTCAGTAAACAATATAACGCAACACTCTATTGTAATTTTATCCCTTTATTTCTGTCATTTTAACGACTACACGGAGCAAAACAATATTACAAGAGGGAATGGACAAGTAACTGCTGCAAGAGCAAACCAATTATCGTTTCTGTCGACTTTATGGGATCGGTGCAGTTTGAAGCCTGCGTGATTGGGGAAGGTTTTGAGGTTGTTTTTTGCAGCATCAGGACTGGAGTCGCGGTTTCAGGTGACAGACGGAACGATGGCAGCTGGAGGACACTGAGTCTATCACGTCTCTCCAGGCCTTTGTCCGAAGCCACGGAGTGAGCTCCAGAGGTCACAGTCTTTTGGAGAGTGCTGGTCTCCTTTTGGTTTCAAGTTCCAGGTCAAGAGAGCGCGTGTGTGTGTGTGTGTGTATGCGTGTGTGTGCGTGTGCGCGTGGTGGAAGGGGGGGGTCACTGTTTCCGGACAAACAGGAAAATGGGTTATGGTGATAAGCTCAGTCTGACAGGAATGGCCTTCACTCTCTTTCAACCCATCCCCCCCTCACGCCCCTTTTAGAGGGAAGATTCCTTGCCAAATGGCCTATAATAGCCTTCATTACATGGTCCCACTTTATTAGAAGGCCTGTACAAAATGGTTAATCATTACTGTGACTTGTTTTGTATGACCTTTAGTAGCCTTTGAGAAAATACATTAGATGGTGAATAGGCAGTTGATGTGTAATAAACATCCATGAATACAGTACATAGTACAGTACATGGAGAGTTTTAGTGTGTCATTATTAGTGCACAGTGTGCCAACAATATTAGTGTGTCATTATCAGTGCATAACGTGCTAACAGTATCAGTGTATCATTATCAGATCTTAGCGTGCCATCAGCATCAATGTGCGATTATCAGGATGTAGCATGCTAACAGTATCAATGTGCCATTATCAGTATGTAAGATGCTAACAGTATCAATATGCAATTATCAAGAAGTAGCATTCTAACAGTATTAACGTGCCATGATCAGGACGTAGCATGCTAACAGTATCAATGTGCAATTATCAGGACGTAGCATGCTAATAGTATCAGTGTGTCATTATCAGAGTGTAGTGTGCCAACAGTATCAACGTGCCATTATCAGGAAGTAGCATGCTAACAGTATCAATGTGCCATTATCAGGACATAGCATGCTAACAGTATCAGTGTGTCATTATCAGAGCGTAGTGTGCTAATGGTATCAGTGTGTCATTATCAGAGCGTAGTGTGCTAATGGTATCAGTGTGTTATTATCAGAGCGTAGTGTGCTAATGGTATCAGTGTGCCATTATCAGAGCGTAGTGTGCTAATGGTATCAGTGTGTTATTATCAGAGCGTAGTGTGCTAATGGTATCAGTGTGTTATTATCAGAGCGTATTGTGCTAATGGTATCAGTGTGCCATTATCAGAGCGTAGGGTGCTAATGGGATCAGTGTGTTATTATCAAAGCGTAGTGTGCTAATGGTATCAGTGCATCAGCTTGTGCACGGCGCACTCTCAGTCAGGTAGCGGCCTTGTCTACCGCAGCATTTCGGGGCAGAGCGTTAAGCGCTCTGCAGGGAGGGAGAGAACGCGACTATGTGCTCGGCCGGCGCCAGGGACTCGGTGCTCTGCGTCGTCGGGGCCAGCGAGTCCCCGCTCTGCGCAGACGGGGTGAGGGCCTCCATCGTCTCCGCGGTCAGCTGCACGGTCGGGGACTGGACGACGGTGCTCCGGGGGGAGGGGGACAGCACCATGATGGACACCCCCGAGCTGTTGGGCTGAGAGGGTTCGGCCTGCTCCTCAATCTCCAGTCCAACTGAGGCAAAAAAAAAACAAAAAAAAAACAAAACAGTAATCTACCCGTCTGGGAAACACTTTCACACACAATCACTTACTGCACCAGTCCATGTTAGCCATGAATGCGGGACTAAGCCCATCTGATGTACAACACGGGAACAAGAACACACAGGCACAGGAAAATCAGTAACAGAGATGAAACACCTAGCTGTAAAAACGGCGGTAAAATATAACCAAGCAATAACCTTTATGTGCATAACAGTCATCCCTGGAGACACACTGAACATCACAATAATAAGAACATCAAATATAAGCAAATATAAGCGAACAATAAACTTTACACAGGACGTGTTTCGCCTAACAATCATCCCTGGATACGTTGTGAATATCACAATAATATGCGAATCAAGGCTAGCAATTCGCCCAAAAAGCAACCGTCATGCAAATCTGTACAAACAGATATGTCTGCATACACACAGACACATTGAACAAATATGAACAGGTTTCTCTCGGAAAAGAGATTTTAATCTCAATGACAAAAAGTACAGTATAAATAACGAATAAATACACAAACAACTGAACAGTTATACCTACATACGTACATACGTCATACTAATTTGCACTGCAAAACAGACTGCATGTATACCCCACAGGAATGATGCCCCTACATATGTACATCATTCTAATTTGCATATGAAGTGTAAATATGTATGAACATCATATTGCAGTAATGCGCACCTTAAACCTAAAAATAATCCTAATGGACGAATATCAAATCTAGGGCCTGTGATCCCTACAAACATACATCACAACAATTAGCACAAGAAACGAAACAATTACACCTTCATACTTATGTGCGTCATACTAACTCACACATAAAACTAAACGTTTACCTCGTTTACATATGCAAATCATACAAATGCAACAAAACAATTATACCTACATGCACTCATTTGCATATAAAACTGAACAATTATCTCTACATATGTAAATTGTACATTGTAAATAAGTACCATAAACCATAATGATATGAATATGCATGTCTATGTGAGTAACACCAGTCCTGAGCTCTCCCTGGCCTGCACGTAAAGACATTTTTCTGGAACATTCTCTGAGCAGTGAACAGTGAGCCAGAGATACAGGGAATTTAAAGGTTTAACACAAAAACAGGATGAATGTCATCTGTATGTTCATAAAATTGCACAATGCACACATAATACTGAAACAAGCAATTATAAAATATGTGTCTTTGTTTTCATAATTGAAGTGCAATGCATTTACAGTTGAAGTCGGAAGTTTACATACACTGAGGTTGAAGTCATTAAAACTCATTTTTAACCACTCCACAGATTTCATGTTAGCAAACTATAGTGTTGGCAAGTCAGTTAGGACATCTACTTTGTGCATGACACAAGTAATTTTTCCAACAATTGTTTACAGACAGATTATTTCACTTTTAATTCAGTATATCACAATTCCAGTGGGTCAGAAGTTTGCATACACTAAGTTGACTGTGCCTTTAAACAGCTTGGAAAATTCCAGAAAATTATGTCATGGCTTTAGAAACTACTGATAGGCTAATTGACATTATTTGAGTCAATTGGAGGTGTACCTGTGGATGTATTTAAAGGCCTACCATGAAACTCAGTGCCTCTTTGCTTGACATCATGGGAAAATCAAAAGAAATTAGCCAAATTGTTAGTAAAACAAGTCATATATCGACATAACCTGAAAGGCTGCTCAGCAAGGAAGAAGCCACTACTCCAAAACCGCCATAAAAAAGCCAGACTACAGATTGCAATTGCACATGGGGACAAAGATCTTACTTTTTGGAGAAATGTCCTCTGGTCTGATAAAACAAAAATTTAACTGTTTGGCCATAATGACCACCATTATGTTTGGTTGAAAAAAGGTGAAGCTTGCAAGCCGAAGAACACCATCCCAACCGTAAAGCACGGGGGAGGCAGCATCATGTTGTGGGGGTGCTTTGCTGCAGGAGGGACTGGTGCACTTCATAAAATAGATGGCATTATGAGGAAGGAAAATTATGTGGATATATTGAAGCAACATCTCAAGACATCAGCCAGGAAGTTAAAGCTTGGTCGCAAACGGCTCTTCCAAATGGACAATGACCCAAAGCATACTTCCAAAGTTGTGGCAAAATGGCTTAAAGACAACAAAGTCAAGGTATTGGAGTGGCCATCACAAAGTCCTGACCAGCAGAACTGAAAAAGCGTGAGCAAGGATGCCTACAAACCTGACACCAGTTCTGTCAGGAGGAATGGGCCAAAATTCCAGCAACTTACTGTGAGAAGCTTGTGGAAGGCTACCCGAAACGTTTGACCTAAGGCAATGCTACCAAATACTAACAGAGTGTATGTAAACTTCTGACCCATTGGGAATGTGATGAAAGAAATAAAAGCTGAAATAAATAATTCTCTCTACAATTATTCTGACATTTCACATTCTTAAAATAAAGGTGCGATCCTAACTGACCTAAGACTGTTTACTAGGATTAAATGTCAGGAATTGTGAAAAACTGAGTTTAAATGGATTTGGCTAGGGTGTATGTAAACTTTCGACTTCAACTGTACATGGTATCTTTGATCTAAACAAGCTTTACACTGAAGGGGGGGGGGGCTCTTCTTAATCATTACACCTGATAACTCACATAGGTAATGCAGGGTAAAAATTTGGCAGCAGGGTCTCTCAATCTGGCCAACTAATCTTCACCCAGTTTAACTGTCTTAATATTTCCATCTCTGGCCACTTCACTGATGTGTGGTGAGCATTCTGGCACAAAATGGCTGCTCTGAAACACCCATGTGGGTGCTACACAATGTTAATGAGAAGTGAGTTTCCCCATTTGACTGTAAAATGCTTTGAGATCATAAAATAAGATGGTGCTATTTAAAACATAATCCATAATAATTATTATTAAATTAAGAATTACCATATGAATACATTTTTTTAAATGCACTGACACATATGCCAAAGCAGTTTTGAACAGATAATGTTTAGAGATGTATTGCAGATCCCACTGAATGAAAATCCTGCTGCTCCAGTCTGACCTCTGACCCCTAACCTCTGACCCTCTGGGGTGCCACATGTCATGTCTGGGAACCCTGGAGGTGGATATTTTTGGGGTGTCCCAGTTGTTTCTCCCCGTCTCCCTCAGAGAACGATATCTTAGGGGGGTGTGGTTTCCACTCTCCTGCCACATAACCAGGGAACACTGTGTCAGGGCTGTTTGGGTTTTGGACAGGATGCCCTATAGGCCTGGTTCTGTTGAGGTCATGTTGTGGTGAGAGGGCAGAAACACATCTCTGGTAAAAAGGCGCCTAGCAGCTGGTGTTCGTACATCATTTTGGGAATTGGAACTGCGGGGAACTGAACGCTACCAGACACCCTTCCCTGCCCCGCCCTCTCCCATTTTCCCCTTGTCCTGAGTTTCAGGTGATCCGTCAATGCCGCTGCATACAGCCCTCTGCTGCTTTCTGTTCATTAAGCAAAAAAAAAAACAAAAAAAAAAACAAGGAACAAACTGCTACTTCAGCAGCACTGTTTCAGCAATGCCCTCCCTTTTCCTCCTTCTCCCTCTCCCCCTCCCTCTCTCTCTCTCTCTCTCTCTCTCTCTCTGTACACTCTGTCATCCCCACTGTTTCTCTCTGTGTAATTGTCAGAGAGCACAATAGGTAGTGTTCATGAATGCATGTTTATGTAAGGGCGCATGTATGTGTTTGCAGTGCAGATATGTCTGTGTGTATTGTATAATAAAGTGTGCATTTGTGAAGTGTACTTGGTAAAAGTGTAGTGTGTGTGTGTGTGTGTGTGTGTGCGTGTGTGCGTGTGTGTGCGTATGTGTGTGTGTGTGTGTGTGTGTGTGTGTGTGTGTGTGTGTGTGTGTGTGTATATATACAGTGTGTGATACTGCTTGAAGCCCAAACACAGGGATGGAGCCATGCTGCTATCCCAGGAATCCTGGCCTCTCTTTTAACTCAAGACTAAATTCCCAGCTGCTCCCTGTTCTCTGTCCGTCTCTCTCTGTCCGTCTCTCTCTGTGTCTGTCTTTCTGTCCGTCTGCCTCCTCTCTCTACACAACCCTACACAACACAAGTAGCAAAGCACAACACAAAACGCAGCACAACACTGCAATAGTAAACAGCATCAAAGTTAATTTGGCTTTTATTTCCACCTATAAGTTAAGATGCAGGTTTGCAAATCTTTGAGTTACTGCACATTCATTGAGGAGCAGCACTTAAGAATTTTAAGGCTTTGGCACACTGCCTTCATTGGTGAAATGGTGTTATTCTGTGGCCCATCTGTACACAGTGAGCTGTAATACGTGGGTCGTTGGGTAACTGCCCAGCCCAGCCCCGCCCCCCTCTCACCTCTGCTCTCCTGTTGGGCCCAGAACTCCTGCACCGTCTTGCTAATGTCAGCACTCTCCTCCCTCAGCTCCCTCTGCCACTGCCTGAGCTCCTGAACGTCCTCACGAGCCCGCACCTGAACACACACACACACAGATGCATGCGCGCATAAGCACACACAAATACGCGCACACACACACATGTGCATACACCCCACACACACACACACACACACACGTGTACACACACCACACACACACACATACCACATATACGCACACACACACACACACCACAGGCACACACAACACACAAGCAGATGCATGCACGCACAAGCACACACAAATAAGCATACACGTGTACACACACCACGCACAAACACACACATACACGCACACACGTACGTACGTACACACACACACACACACACACACACACACACAAACAGTAATGATTACCAGGATGAAAAGAACCACCAAATCAAGACACATATTTACGCACAGATGGGCGGTTATTTTTAAGAACACTTGAAAAGATGAATAGTCAGTCTCTGCTTCGCTCTACGGAAGCTAATGCTTCAGATCCAAAGCGAGGCCCCGGTCCGGTGCCTCCCGGCACGTACAGTACACACCTGGGTGGGCGGAGACTGCTCAGCACTAGGCCCCACCCCCTCAGGCCCGGAGCAGCGAAGAGTCACTTTTTCACAAACGTCATTAGTATGGATAACACACAGGTTACCCGGGCGATGTTTCAGAGCTGTAGACAAACACAATGGGCCCCCCCCCCAGCTCCACTCCTCTCTTCCTCTCTTTCGCTGAAAGCGGGGCTGTTATATAAGCAGTGCCATGGTAATGGGACCGTTTGTTCAGTGGGTGGCAGAACACAGCCTGGCGCCCCTCTGCAGATGGGAGATACAGCACTGATAGAAAGGAGGCTCGAGGGCTAGCATATCACACTGTGTGTGCTAGCGTATCGCTGTGTGTGCCTGCGTTTGTGTACTGCAGAAAAGGTGTGCGTGTATGAGCGTGTGTGTGTGTGTGTGTGTGTCAGTTTGTGCGTTGAACGGGAGGGGTGTGTCACTGCATGGAGCTTGTATGTGAATCTCTGCAGTAAAAGCACATGACAGCTTGTATGAGGTTTCATAACATAGTAACGACAGCACAGTACAGCAGTGCATGTACGTATGCCTGTGCACGTGAGTCCACCACTGCCGTCTTTTGTGTGTGTGTGTATGTGTGTGAGCGTGTGTGTGTGTGTGAGTGTGAGTGAGCATGTGTGTGTGTGTCTGTGTGTGTGCACGTGAGTCCGCCACTGCCCCTGTGTCTGTTTTTTGTGTGTGTGAGCATGTGTGTGTGTGAGCGTGAGTGAACATGTGTGTGTAAGTGTGTACGCGCGTGTCTGTGTGTTGCGGACACGTGACAGGGTTCCCCGTGTTCGGTGTATGTGAGGGAGGTGGGCAGTGCAGACATGATTATATAAATGAGAGAAGCATCAGAAGCTTTAGAGCAGAATGCAGAGCCAGGCAGCCCTGTGTAATCCCTGCTGCTGGCTTTCTCAAAGACTGCTCACCAGCAGCACAAGGAAACCGACAGCCACGCACAAGCCCTCACAAACATAGCACACATACATACATACACACACACACAAGTCCTCACAAACATACCACACATGCACACACAAGTCCTCACAAACATACCCACACATACATACACACACAAGCCCTCACAAACATACGTACCCACTCACACAAACACACACTTCCTCTCTCTCTCTCTCCCTATCACACACACACAAAGTCTCTCACATATACACATACATAAACATAGATGCCCAGTTGCCCACAGACATACACATGCACACACTCTTACACACACACGCACGCGCGTACGCAGGCACACGCAGCTCTTCCCTCTCCCTCAGCACTCTGAGGGGTGAGAGGACTCCATGTTTTCGAGCGACACATCTCCCTTCTGTCTGAGAGGAGCAGCCCAGCCCCTGAGCAAGCAGCGCTCAAACAGGAGGTGAAAGGAGATCCAAGGAATCGATTCCCCAAAAAGGATGGGGACGGGGACGGGGTACAGAAGAAAATGACACGCAGGTACTGCCCCCGGCCACAGCCTAGCACCCACCTCCCAGACCCACAATGCACCTCTGGCATTTACCTTCCACATCTCCCAGGTGCTCACCTCTGGTGCCAAGCCACACTGCAGTACATAAAACCCCCACAAAAAAAATCCTGTACATTCTGTCCTTATTTCAAAACCAACAGTCCCATCTCTCTGCCCTTTTCCAAACCCCCACCACCCCCACCCTGCCAAGTCCAGCTCCCTAATTGAAGGAGGGGAGGGGGGTGGGGGAACTCCCATGCTGGAGGAGCTACCGGCGATCTCTCTCTCTCTCTCTCTCTGTGACTACGCTAAAGACTGTGAATGAATGGCCGGGGCGGGCGCGGCAGGTGAGGAGGCGTTATATAAGACCCGTCTGCTCGCCGCTGGCCTGGCGTCAGGTCTAATGAAGCGGCGATGTTAGCGTGGCCAGCGCTGCTGCTGCTGCTGCGTTTCGCATGTAGCTCGCCCGTCACTCAGGGTAACAAGATGGATGATAATGAAACAGATGGGGAGGGGTTTCGCTCTCCCTCTCCCTCTCTCTCCCTCTCTCTCTCTCTCTCTCACACACACACACACACACACACACACACACTGCATTCTGCGGTCTGTGCTGCATCGCCGTGGTTACATAACGCTGACGCTGTGATGACGGGCAGGCGGGGGGCGGGGGAGGTTGGGGTAGAGGGGGGAGAAAAAAGGGGTAAAGAGACGAGAGACGGAGAAAGATGGAGGGGAGAGAAGAGAAGAGGAGGATGGAGAAAGAGAAAAAAAAGGGGGATGGATAAGGGCGGTGGAGAGGAGGGAGAGTGAGACAGGAGATGTCTCTTACACACAAATAGGGTTTACTCCCCATTTATGTCCATAGACACGTTCTCTCTCTCTCTCTCGCTCCCTCGCTCTCTCGCTCTCTCTCGCTCGCTCTCTCTCTCTCTCTCTCGCTCGCTCTCTCTCTCTCTCTCTCTCGCTCCCTCGCTCCCTCGCTCTCTCGCTCTCTCTCGCTCTCTCTCGCTCGCTCTCTCGCTCCCTCGCTCTCTCTCGCTCTCTCTCGCTCCCTCGCTCTCTCTCTCTCTCTCTCGCTCCCTCGCT
>CM056387.1:35017801-35137540 GCA_029718625.1 Synaphobranchus kaupii
GCATGTGAGTTCCAACAGAAACATTTGTGCCCTTTCCCAAACAGAGCAGTGTACACACTGTGGTCTTCCTTGATGAAACGAGGAGGCAAAAGACGGAAAAAGGCAGCCAAAGCCAAGCTTACTTGTACAGCCACTCGGTCAGGAAATCACAGGGGTTAAATCTGGTTCTCTTCCTCTGGAAAAGACAAGGCGGAAAAATAACCTCAGGTGGAGAGGAAGGAACTGACGTGGTGTCAGAGCTGATGGAGGAGCCAAACACTACACAATGTAGGCCAACGGTACCACAGTCTAGTTTAATACGGAGCAATGTGCAGTAATGTAAAGTTGTTGAATATAGTGTGGTGTAATGTAGTGTATTGTAGGGCATTTAAATGTAGTGTAATCCTCTGAAATGTAGAACAAGGTGAAATGTTTTCACGTAAAGCAGGATAATATAGTGTTATGTAGCACAGTGTAAAGCAGTTGAATGCAGTTTAGAGTCATATAGTGTTATGGAAGGTAAGGTAAAGTATTTGAATGTGGTTTGGTATAATGGTGCATTTCAGTATTATATAAAGCGGTTTAATGCAGTATAGTGCAATACAGAGCAATGCAACATTATGTAAAATAGCTTAATGTAGTGTAATGTAGCATAATGCAGTTTAGTTCGAAAGTGCTGTTGTGTAGAGAGTAGTGTGTAATTTGTGATGACCTCCAGGCACTGGTGTCTCTGAGCCTCTTTCAGCATCGCCTCTAGTCCAGGTAGCAAAACTGGGAAAACCGTCTCTTCCAGCAACTGTGTTGTGGAGCCTGAGGAAGCAGGGATCGAGGGAAGGAGGGAGAGGGAGAGGAAGAGAGAGAGAATTCAGAAAATTCAATGTTCCATGATGCTCACTTTGCAGTAATATTGCAGCAGTGTTGTTCTAGTGTTAGGGAATCACTGCAGAAAGGCAATGCGTAAGGACAGCTTTCATTGCTCTTTATGCAAAAAACTGTTATAAACAAAGGGAAGTTTATCTCAGTGACAATCCGTTAGACTTTAATCAATATTTGTCAGTACAGCAGCAGTTATCCATATTGGCCTGTCATAGTGAGAAACAAGGATGGCAGTGGCTTAAGTTGCACAATAGCGCCATCATTGTGTCCAGCCAAGGGTATGATGATTCCTGGAGCTCACTTTGCTGAAGCACAGATGGGGGGGTCGAAGGGGTGGAGTGGGGGCCACAGTTTTCAGAGGACAGAGGCTTCTCCAGCATGGAGTACCCGGCCAGTGCAGGGTGACTCAGCAGTGGGCCCACTTCCCTGAATGGATTGTCGTCCACTGCTACCTAGAGGAGCCATGGGTGCATCATATGTATGCAGCAAGTTATCAACCTGAGATGCATGCTCAAGAGCAGCAGAAGTAGCTCAAATAAGTATTGTAAATCAAAAGGTACCGACCAACATTGAGGCATACGTGCTTTAGCTATGTACGACGAAATCACCTTTGCAGCCATGAGCCCGTAGAAAACGGGTGTGTGTTTGCTTGCGCTGTACTGCGACACTTCGGTGCTCACGGAACTGCTATCTGCCCAGACATCTCCCGGTGGGCAGGGCTGTTCCAGCTCGTATTCTGTTTGGAAGACACACGCAAATCAGCCGTGAAACTCACGCATAAGTCGAATACCAACTCACTTAAAAAAAAAGAGAAAGAAGTGACGGTGCTACTATGCACGCATTTTGAATTTAGAACGCACAAGAGAAATGTACCTTCACATATCTGTTGCCATAAAGATTTCTTCGTGCCAATAACACGAGCCATCGCAGACTTTTGCATTGGTTACTATAAACGATTTCGGGAATGTGGGTTGCTAAGGAAGTGTCATACTACTTCCGGAGATATCAGACAAAGCTTCTGTACCACGATTTCAAATTTCCTAACTAGCTAGGATTAAATACATTTTAATCTATGGATGGAAATAAAACATTGTTTTGTAACGTGTGTCGTTTATTGCTCCAAATCAGGTGTATAATATAGAATATAGTGAGCTATTTGCGAGTAAACATAGCTGTCAGATAATTTGCTACTTTGCATTTGATACGGCAGATTCGATATAATTTACATTTTAAAACGCGTCTTCTTTTTTTAAAAAGCGTGTCTTTTATCCTAAATTTAAAGTTTACCGTAGATAATTCAGCAGATTAAAATCGCGAAAGATATGAGGCTAATAGATACATAATTTATCTAAATAGATAGCGAATTTGGTATCATTGTGAGCTAGCAAGCTGCTTTGTTAACATTTCAATTTGGTTTCATCGAGTATTTCAGAGTTACAAATACATACATTATACAGTAAGTGTATATGATCCATAGATATAATCCAGCTGTTTTCTACCGAGCTAACATGACTATCAAAATAGTCAGTTGGCAATAAATTCATGGTAGTCATGAGGTTGCGCATGACCGCCAACAGATGGCAGTATTGTGCCGCTTTCATGCAGTGTGCGTGGTATCGGGATTCTATTGGTGCAAGTGTTCATTTATGTAGCCAACGTGTTTATTGGTGTCTCAGTGAACGAGTTATCTTCCCTGCCAGATGGCTACACCGGTTACTTGGTTACTATGAAGACCACCAAAAACACAAGCGTCTCAACAATGGCTGCAGGCTAGAAAAAGCATCCATGATCTAATGGGAGATGAGATGTATCTGAAAGAACAGGGGGGAGGGGGTGAAAACAAAGATGGCAGATGCAGCACCAGCTAAAGGCTGTGGATTCCACTACCCAGGGGAACAGCGCTATTAGAAGACCAAAGAAGAAAAGACGTGGAAAAAGCAGGGAGAAATAAGTGGTCAGTAATCAGTGGTCAGTAATCACCCTGCTGTTACTGTAATTATTAATGCAAAAGTGTATTTCTTATGCCTTATTTTCATTAATAATCGTTCCTTTTCCCCCCAATTTGCTATGGCCAATCACAATTATTTTTTGGAACCATATGCAGCCCGCTAACACAACTTTATAATAATTATAATAATATAGCACCTTTATTACATAGGATGCATCACAAAGTGCTTCATATATTCTACATGTATTCAAACAGCTGAGTTGCACAGTCTGTATGCTAGAGGCTTGTGAAGCTAACCTAGCACAGGTGAGAAGGTGCTGGAGGAGTTGGAGACAGGACCTCTAGCACCTGTCCAACCAAGTGGGGGATACACGCAACCAACAGTGCTTTAAAAACAATCAATTTTAAATATTGTAGCGTATTGTATATTGCTACTGTAAATATGTCTAAAATCCATGTTTTGTTGTAAAATGCAAATGATATACTGCTGTGTGAATGATATACTGATGTCCTTTTTTTCATTTATTTTTTGTAATTTGTGATTTGAAAAGCAGTCATTTTCTAATGAAGTATTGCATTTTGCATGGGAAGTCTCCCTTTTTGAAGGGGTATTGAGTCATCTCCATATGCAGGGGGGTGTGCTTTCAATGGTCAAAGATTTGCGTTAATGAATTTGCAGTCAACTGAATGTCTTATTTTCAAGCAGGTCAACAGTCGTTAAAACCATACATTTGTTTGAAACTTAGTTGAATGCGATTCCTTTAAGTCAAACTTTGGAATTATGTGGCCAAAAAATGTCCAGCATGACACCAGAAGTGCAGTTGGTGTCGATTCTCTGATTTCTCAACTAGGGGGCGCTAAAGGTTATCTAAATGACTGTGGCAATCAGACCAACCTTGAGTTTCAGACATGGTTTAATGCATGGAAGACGCAAATAAAAATCAGTTATATCCTATTTGCTTTTCATAGGTTTTTTAATTTTTAGCCTTAAAATTAGCCTTAAAAACAACTATAAAATGCCAGGTTCAATCTTCATTTTGACAGTGTATGTCACATATTTACATTTTAAAATAACTATATTAGTAAAAAGCTTTTACTACATTAGAAGGGTTTTGGCCATGCAAAACTGTGTATAATGGGAATTTACCGTAGTAAATTCCCATTATGAGTCACAAACAAACCTGCCACAATTGCCAAAGAGCTGGCTCAACTTACTTTTGGTTTCAAAATGTTTATGCCCCTTAGCCCACACACAGACACACACTCAAAAATTAACCCATCACTGTCTACAATTTTTTAGAAATTCACCAAAATCACAAACAGACACCTTCCTGGTGGTTGTAACACCAATGAAATGCATAAACCTCCTGTAACACGGTTCGGCAGTATCACAGAAATGAATCTGTCTGACGCGCTCACGTCAGCACTCAACAACGGAACGAGATAAGGAAAACACATTTCTTCTACTGATGAAATTACAGCCGGGAAAAATCTGTTCCGTTTATTTCCTTATTCTCCTGGTCAGCTGCTGACAGCTCACACGATTCGAGTTGAATACTGTGACTTGTTATCGCTGCCATGGCAATACAGCTCCACCATGCACATATCTCCCTAATTTGCTTAAGATACGCCTTTATCTAGGGTGATTTACATACTTATATTTGACATATTTCCATTTTGAGCTGGATATATCCCGGGGTGATTTTTTACGATACCGTTACCTGTTACGACTATACTATATAGGCTACATGTAGCACCGCAATACACTAAACCCTGGCGTCAACATTGAGGAGTCGTTTGTTATTTTTCTTGCTCTTTCTTCCTATGTAATCTTCCCACATACCGTAGTATAGCCTGTCATAAACTACTGCATTTAAATCAGTGCCATTTACCCAAACGTGGCAAACCAGCAAAAGCAAAAAAGTCTGAATATGAAAAATTAAAATACCCTTTATTGCCCTTTAGATTTGGGGAAATGTAGGCTAGCATGCATTAAAAGCTCTCAAAAATTAAATTCTTTATTTGAGCATTTCCAAAGCAGTTTACCCTTCTTACAACAGCGACAAAAAATATAATTAATTTATTTAAAAAAAACAAAAACAAACAAAAAACAAACACCTGTACTGTCCCAAGACGGTTCCAAATTTGGACTGAAAAGCATTTTTTACAAAAATACATTGCACCAAGTCCTATTTTCTCATCAATGCATTGCTATTAAAAAATAAATAGTGCCGTGAACAACAACCTAGTTAAAGTCTAGGTAGTTTTTTTTTTAAAGTTTTTTTTTTTTTTTTTTTACAGTGCAACCCTTATTTGAGAGGGTCACGCCACAAAGAAATAGACAGGCTATTTTTTAGCCTTAACATGTTCAAATTCGTTTTTTGTACAAATTTCAAGGACTTGAGCAAAACATATTCCTTTAACGAACGGTAGCAGTGCTTCTTTCAGAACCAAACTAAAACATTTAAGTCAAATAAAACTACAATGGCAAAGTAATAATATTAACCATAATAATAACAGTAACAATAATAGTTATAATAATGACAGGGTTTACCCTTTTTTCAAAGCAACACTGATATTAGCGGATTTTAAAAAGACAAGACTATTAACAGTAAAATATACAGTTTACATTCCTGTGCGGTTTCTGGGCAAGCAAACCCTTAAGAGGTCCATTATGACTGTGATATATAACCAGACATTCTGTTATCTCTCAGGGACTGATACATGGGTTGCTGAAGCTACAGCATACAGCCTTGACTCTAACACATCAACTAAAATACATTATCTCCTCTATGTGTGTCACTAACTGTACTCTCCCACTGTCCTACTGTAATCATTTAAAGTTCAGGTCAGAAAATGGCAAGATTATTAAAAAAAAGAAAGCCTTTAATGCCTTTAATGAGCTTCTGTGAGCTTTGCATTCCTGTCCATATCCTGTACACATTCAAGGACTGCCGATATGGAGGCCTGTATAATATCGAGAGAGAGAGAAAGAAAGAGAGTGAGAGCACTTTGACTTGACATGATGCTCTGTGGTAAAGTGTAATGGGGGGCAGTGATGCTGGCCACCTTTATGCCTGTAGACATTCCGCACGCCATGAGGCTACACCACACAAACTGCACCAGTGTGCGGAACTGTGTCCCGAGATAGGTAAGCATCTATATACTCTCTAATCTCCAACCTGTGGCCTCACTTAGGTATGCTTCTTCATCCCCTCGAACCTCCAACCTGTGGCCTGACTTGGGCATGCTTGTACATCCCCTCGAACCTCCAACCTGTGGTCTAACTTGGGCATGCTTCTACATCCCCTCAAACCTCCAACCTCTGGCCCAACTTGGGCATGCTTCTAGACCCTTGAACCTCCAACCTGTGGCTTGACTTGGGCATGCTTCTACATCCCCTCAAACCTCCAACCTATGGCATGACTTGGGCATGCTTCTAGACCCTTGAACCTCCAACATGTGGCCTGACTTGGGCATGCATGTACACCCCCTTGAACCTCCAACCTGTAACTTGACTTGGGCATGCTTGAACTTCCCCTCGAACCTCCAACCTGTGGCCCACAAAAGGGGGGTGTGAGGGAAAGGGGCTCCACGGTCTTCGACAAATGAGAGCTTGCAACGTCCAAGTTAAGAGAAGTTAAGTTGAAGTGAAACTACAAGTGAAGCTAAAACAAAACCAAACAATATCAAGTAAGAAGAATGGAAAGAGAGAAGTGAACAGAAAGAGTCCTCCATCTCAAGGTAAGGACACAGGCGGCAGTGCAGGACATTCCGGGCGGGGCAGGGGGGGGGCTTCTCCGGGTCTCCTGACCCGGGGTCCGTCCGGGATAGGGGAAGGTGGGGTGGGGGGAGGGGACATCAGTGCAATGTTGAGATGTGAAGTGGGACAGAGGGGCTATCGGACGTCCTGTTCAGCCATCTGCAATGTTCCCGTCCAGTCTCCTTTCATCTTTCACTTTTCCTTTTATTTTTGTTTTCTTGTTTTATAGTTTTTTGTTTTTTTTAAAAGTACCTTCTTCCATTGGGCGCATTCTGTCCAACACTCCCCCTCTCGCCCCGTTCCAGTAAAACGTCAGTAATTTGCGCCACCCCCTCCTCAGACGGTCCTCCATTATATACAAACAGGGTGGGGGTGGGGGTGGGGGGGTCTCTCTATACATGGGCAGGTGAGATCTCTCCACTCATCCTCTTCCTCACTTACTCTTCCTCTCTCCGTGCACACGGAAGCGGTACAGGCAGGTGTACTCCGGGTGGCCCCAGTTGGACAGCACCCGCACCTCGATGATCTGGTACGCCTTGTCATTCTCCTCCTGGAACGACGACAAATAAATGAATTAATCAATCAGTCAATTTTTATTTATACAGCACATTTTACAGAGGTGTGTCGCAACATGCTTCCAACCCACAGAGCAAGCTAGAGGTAATGGTGGCAAGGAAATACCCCCTGGAAGACATGGAAAGGCCATTTCATAGTCCACAAAGAAAGTATGCGGACGGATGTCCGCAGGGTCCGTGTGGACCTAAATGACATCATAGCGGACCCTGAGCAGACGTTGCCTAGGCAGTCCTCACAGCAGTCGTTTTTTGTGTCCACATTGGGCCTGTCATTGAGCCTGTCATTGAGCCTGCCATGAACGACGCCATTGTTTGCAATTTCCACACAAAAATTATGGGAAATGCGGTATACAAAGGGGGTTTGGTACACTTTGAGTATGCTTCGAGTATGCTTCGAGTATGCTTCCAGTACGCTTCCAGTACGCTCGACTATGAAAGGCAAAAGTCCACAGACAGTTTGCCGGACTTTCCATCCGCGTATCTGTCTGATCCCTGATTTCAACACTCTGTAAGCAAATTAAGAAGAAACCTTGGAAGAAACCAGACTCATTAGGGGGGGCCCATCCTACTCTGACCGGCTCAGGGTAATGACAGACCACAATTGCCAATCAGGCAATATTCCACATACAATACAACGGTCAATACAGTTTTATTGATCTATTCACTGTAAATCATGACCGAGTGTGACCGGATGCAAACACGCTGTCTTTGGCTGATCACCATGCACATGTAAGCTGATGTCAGAGTGAATGCGAGCGTGGCAAAGCAATGCATTGTGGGTACCGTAACGGGGAAGGTCTGCAGTGAGTCTCTGTCGTCATGGTAGGTGTACTGCCCAAGCAGCTTGCCTTCCTCCTGGTACTCATCATCCAGACCCTGTCAGCAGAGAGAATAGTGCTTAGCACAGGGCCAGCTATACTGTATATACAGCACCACAACCCACCGTGACTGAGATTCACCTGCACACACTCTTTACATTATGGTCATGACTGCAATAACAACAGCAACAATAAAAATTATATTACATTATAGTCACTTAGCAGACGCTTTTATCCAAATAAGTGCATACAGAAACACCATCGAAGCAACTACAGAACAGATAAGACAAAGCACATCCTTCCCATAACGTAGCAGCTATCCCTAGTAATTAACATTGAATGTAGTTCACAGTAAGCTGTGGGTAAATCAGCTATACTATAATTCTATTCTAAATACTATTATAAACTATGACAAACAGACAAGCAAACACAGGGAACAAGTACCATGAGAAAAGGTCCTAGATTAGTATATCAGTCAAGATGGAGTCTGAAGAGGTGTGTCCATAACAACAACAATAATAATTATCTGTTTTACAAACGTATACTTTCATGTTTTTGTTATTATTATTGCAACCGATTTATTTTTTAATGTTCAAAAGTTTAAAAGTCTAACCAAGGACTGGGGTTGGAAATTAGCTCTGGCTAGAAACCCTATATGTAGTACATCTGGATATTGTTTTTTAACATGTAACATTGTTAACTGCATATGTCCCTGATAAATAAACTCATAAAATTATCATCATCATTATTCTTATTATATTGTAATATAGATTTCAGAATACATTATAAAAATATATATATACTGTAGACATTGTACAAGTGGGGTTAATGCTACATGTTTTGGTATAGAGGCACAGGTGATGACATGACCATCCCCAGCCTAAACCTCAAGCTCCGCCCCTCTCCGAGAGGCCCGTTCCCCCTCCGAGGGTCTTACGTAGACGGTGAAGTGTCGGGGGGCGCTGCTGATGTTGCCGGTGGGGGACAGGCTCTTGGAGATGTGCTCCAGGCAGAAGGCGCTGGGGACCACGCTCAACGACAGCCTGATTACCAGGTAGCCGTGGGAGCCCTTGAACGCCCAGCAGTTTCCGGGGTACACGTCCGGCTGCAGGGGGAGAGGGGGAGCGTAAATACACTGCGGCTCACATGACTTACATCAGCACTGCTGAACTCCAGGTCCTGCGGGTGTCTGCAGGTATTTGCTCCACCCATGCACTACACCATCTGATTTCACTAATTATTTTACCTCCTTGGTTCAGAAAGTAAGCTCATTAGTGAAATCAGGTGGTATATTGAGAATTTAAAATACGCTCTTATCTGGAGAGTTACACAGACTTGATGTTTTTACATACGATCAGTTTATGCAGCTGGATATTTTTACAGAAGCAATTCAGGTTAAGTATGTTGCTCAAAGGGACAATGGCAATGCCCCAGCTGGGAAGCAAACCCGCAACCCTTGAGTTGCAAGCTCAGTTCCCAAAACATTATACTACACTGCTGGACCAACACACACTAAGCCAGAATGCTGATGGTGTTTTTGTTATCATCACTACTTCCTGACTCTAATTCTGGAGTGACGCATCATTCCCAATCACGGAATACGGCTTGTGAATATTCATGAAGAGGCGTGCCCAAAAAGAGAACATCCACTGAGCAAGCAGCATTGTTCCTGGTTACACCCCTTTTGTGAATATTCATAACGGTAGAATCAGAACTCCATGACCCTGAAGCTGAACAAACAAAATTACTTTTTGTTTTCCCACATCTGAATAAAGTGAAAGAATAAACAGTCTGTGGTAAAAAAAAAAAAAAAACTGGCTGATTTAACAGAGCGGAAGTAAGTGATGATGAAACAGTGATGTCACAGACGGAGCGGCAGCGACTGACCTGGATGACAACGCGGGGGGACTGGGAGAAGTACCAGAGGGGAACCCCAAAAAGGCTCATGAGCGCAGTCTTGGTTTCGTACGTCTCCGAGCAGCGCGTGCTCAGGATGCTGCCGCCTGCGGACACAGTCACATGGTCTGTCACATGACCCGGCTAAACGCATCATCAGCTCCACGTCCCCTACCCATAATTCCAGGTAAATCATAAGAGAGGCTGCTGCTGCATTTCCTGAGACCTCAGCTGGAGGGATTCCACACATATCCAATTGCCACTGATGATTATTAGATAAAGAGAGCGCGATATACAGCGGTGTTAAAAAAAATAGCAGTACAACATCAGTAACCTGATGAACCACTGTTATTAGTAGTAGTGATATTTCTGCATGGCAAATACTTTACTTGTAGATGTAGTAGTGTAATAGAAAAACAACAGACCCAACTGTCATGACATGCACGCTGCTTGTTTGGATAACTTGAAGGGTTTCTTCTCCTGACTTATTTTTCCATAGAGTTCAATAGGAAAATTTGTCAGGAGAAACAACCCTTCAAGTGATCCATCCATATCTACTGCATATCTGGCAGCAGAGTGATGGTTTGAGCCTCGTTTGATACCTCAGACCCTTGTTGACTTACAGCCATTTAGCCAACCATGGGTTCCATACTATTCCCGTGTAATTTACAGCTTAATCTAGTCCCACCCCCCAATTCCCACAGAGATCCATTCAAATGCAGAGAGGTTATAGTATTGCTTCTAAGAGTACCTGGAAATAAGATATCAGGAGTCTTTTGATATCCTTTTATACAGAATCATGATGGCATCACCTGTTTACCTGTGGAATACCTGTTTGACCTGTTTTTTTTCACAGAATGAATGAATTCTCTAATTAAACTCCACACTGCTATTATTTTGAACACGCCGCTTTCAATGAATGAGTCAATTACTCAGAACAAGCAGCGTGCATGTCATGACAGTTGGGTCTGTTGTTTTCACTACTACATCTACAAGTAAATTATTTGCCATGCAGAAATATCACTACTAATAACACACACACACACGCACGCACGCACGCACGCACGCACGCACGCACGCACGCACGCACGCACGCACACACGCACACACGCACACACGCACACACGCACACACGCACACACGCACACACACACACACACACACACACACACACAGAGGTCACAAACAGCTCAGCGTATTTATCCTTTAATCTGCATGGGACAGAGAAAATCCCCCAGCCGCTGCTGAAGCCGGAGCCTGGTCTGATACTAACAGAGGCTGACCTCCTTCCTCCCCCAACCCCCTGTACTTTAGCGCCCCCACCTAATCCTCCCCCTTGTGACGGGCGCGCGGCTATACCACAGGGCTCGGATCAGACTGCCCCCCCTCCACCCCACCACCCCGCTCCTCCCAGGGCGCGTATGCGTTAGGGCTGTCGCTTTTCTGTTCAATAATCAAATGTGTTTGAATCTCAGAAGAATTAAACATTTTGGGTTTGAACTTGTAATCCCGTTGTCTAGGTAAAATAAGGAGGCCAGTTGCGCTCTGCACTCATCCATGTTGTGCTCATTGTAGCGCTCAATATGAAAGTGACCGATCAGCAACAAGCCATGTTATTGTTTTGTCTGAAGGGTATACCTTTTAGGTAGCCTAATTAAAGTTAATGTGTGCGTCCCGCTATCCGCGTAGCCTGGAGGCTAAACATTCAACAGAAAAATTGTAGCTCCACCGCACCTCAGGAGTACCATTTGGAATTATTACGGGTTCGATGCCATTGGAGACAAAATAATAGCCAATGAGAAAGCCCCCTGCAGGGTATGTAAGCGGCAACGGGTCGACCACAGCACTACGACTAACATGAAGAACCACATTCAGAACCATCACTCTACCAAGCCCACAGAGATAGTGCAAGAGGCGTTATAATCTTTTCATTCGTTTGAGCAACAGTTGATCTACCGAGTCGTTTTACTGCTCCAAATACCATCATTGGCATTGTCATGAACTTCCCTGGTTTTATTTTGTTTAATAAAATGTCAACATACTGCACTCATTATTTTTTTCGTTATAGCCTAGCGCGTTTATGCTATTTAGCCACAGGTTTAACAGGAAATAAAAAATGGGCCATAATAATTATACATTTCGACAACGTTTAATTGAAATTTTGATGGGAGAAAATTTGAACAAATTCAAACAAGTTTCTCTATTATGAGATTCATTCAAACTCAGTATTGGTAAAAAGTGACAGCCCGAGTGTGTGTACCTCCGGACTCCAGGGCGTAGTCCACCAGGCCGGTCCGGTCCTGGGAGTAGAGCCTCAATGCGTTCTGGACAATGAGCTGCACTTGCTGGATGAGGTGGGGGGGGAGAGAGCGCAAGGTAAGGGTCACAGGTAACAAGACGGCCTCATTTGCCTCAGTCATCCCAACAATTCAACACAAATATTTATATTTTTCTATTGGTCTAATCCTTTTGCTTATTTTTTGAGCCCGGACAGTCTTCCCAACAAATCACTTCAGATTCAGACCATTACGTATGTAAATGTTTGCTTGTGCACATGGTTCTACATGAATGCGTGTGCATATACAAGCATTCCCATGCACATGTATACAGTATATGTATCTATGTAAGTATGCGTATATAAATATATACTATGAACGTGTGCATGTATATATACATAAATATAAATATATAAATGTTACATACATACACCCATGCAAACACACAGGCTCTACCTCTTCAGACATCCCAGCATCCTTTGCGGCGTGCTCCACGGTGGCGGTGACGGTCTTGGCGCAGGGCGGCTGCTTGCTCTGCTCCAGCTGCAGGCTGATGTTCCTCAGGATGCTGGTCTCCAGGGAGACCAGGCCCGCCTGCAGGTCCGAGCCGCGGACGAACCGCGCGGACAGCCACTGCAGCAGCGACTCCGGCAGCTCCCCCTCCTCGCCCCCGTAGAACAGCGCCTGCAGCTCCCGCCTCACCTGCGCAGACACCTGCAGACAGACGCAGGAAAGTCAGGCGACTGCACGGGTGCAGACAACCCCCTCTTTTTTAAACCCATTTTATTGTTTTTGCCCTGCAGATGACATACATGGTTAACCTAGTATCTAAATATTGCATAATTGTAATAATATACTATTAAGAGGAGGGCTTCGGCAAAATAAATAAACAATATAATATAATGGACTCCCTATAACATGCATGCACTGCACTGAAACATCACAAACCCTGTTTTACTTCACAGTATGCAGCCGGTCCAGTTACGTAAGTCCGGCTTGCCGACTTTACTTACTCCTGTTATATGCATAAACTGGTTTAGTGCATAACATCCCAACAGTCCTGAGTGTATGCATGAATTTTGCCCCTCCCCTCCCCCCCCCCCCTCACCGTGTCCCGGAGGCCGTCAAGCTGCTCGCACTTCCCCCGGCATCCCATCACCCCCTGCAGGTCCTGCCTGATGCGGCCCAGCTCCGCCTCCAGCCTCTGCACCTCTAACAGCAAAGCATCGTGGGATTCTCTGTCCACACCCACCCTGAGAGAGGGAGGGGGGGGGGGGGGGATAAAGAGAGGGAGAGAGAAAGCATTTGGTTATGTAGAGGCACTGTGAACATCCACAGGCCTATTCACACAGCAGCCTTTGCAGCTGAACAGAGAAGTGACAGAACCTAAGACACATACCTGACAGGGGCTGGTGGGGGCGTCTCCTGTTTCTGTTGAACCTCCTTTAACAAAACAAATAAAAGCACAACGTAGTGGCGGTCAGGCACTGGAACAGCCGGCCAAAGGCAGCTCAGGTGTGAAATAGACAGAATAATGAACGCGGACACGTTTGAAACACGGGAAGCTGGAGGGTACCTCGGTTTTTGGCTGCCAGGACCTGAAGCAGGGCCTCCAGCTCAGTGAGGCGGGCGGCGTACCCCTGCTGCTGCATCCGGAGCTCATCGTGGGTCTGCAGGGGAGACGGGGCACAGAGGGGTCATTTTACAGGTCTGACCCTTTAGGACTGGAATATTTAAACCTGTCACTCATGGCCAGGAGCAGGACACACATTCTGTGTGATCGGGGGACTTAACATGGAGCCACAGAGAAATGTGGGTGATTATCTGTGTGCTTCTGGTGAGTGAGCACATGTGAAATCCCAGTCATGCACACGCAAAAACGCGCGCACGCACACACACACAAACGCGTACACATATACACACACGCGCACATAATATACACACTATACACACACACACACACAGCGCAGACGCCGCCCTACCTGCTCCATCTGCGCAGTGTCCCGCTGCAGCTCGCCCCTCAGCAGGGCCAGTCTCTGCTCCAGCAGGCCGGAGACCCACAGGCCCAGGCTGTCCCTGTCCGTCCGTCCGTCCAGCTCCTCCCGCAGGGAGGAGTACAGCCCCAGCACCTCCCCGTGATGCTGCTCCTGCAGCCGGCCCCCCTGCTGCACCCCCTCCCACAGCTCCCCCAGCCGCACCTCCAACCGCGACAGCCGCTCCGCGTCCAGGGAGAACGCCGCACCCGACAACTACAGAAAGAGAGGGAGGAAAGAGACCGGGAAGGAGGAGAGGAGAGTTATATTATAAATGCTATATCACTCTTATTACTTATGATGTTACTGTTGTCGCTGTGATTAATCACCTATATCATTACGCTTTGGCAATATGTATGTTTAAATATGTCATGTCAATAAAGCATTTCAATTTGAATTTGAGAGGGGAGAGAGAGGATAGAGGGGGGCGGGAGGGAGAGGGAAGAGAGAGAAGAGAGACAGGAAAGGGAGGTAGGAGAGAGAAGAGAAAAAGAGGAAAGAGGGATAGAAGGGGAGAGATGAGAGAAAGAGGAGAGGCATTTACAGAGAGGGAGAGAGAGTAAAGAGGGAGGAGAGAATAGAATGAGAGAGTGGAGCATGTCAGTGCTAAGAAATAGACAGTGCAGATATTTCCAATTCCCACTGATGATTATCAGAACGACAGGACACAATACACACACATACAGCCGCGCGCACACAGACTGAGCTCAGCTATGAGACCCCAGAGCACTGTCCAGGTGCGCTCTTACCTGTGGGGCAATAGGGGGAGGGGCGGTGGCTGGGCGATCTTCGGCCGGGCGGATGGGCTGCTCCAGGGGGGTGGAGGGGGGTCGGGGTCGAGGTCGGGGTCAGAGAGAAGGTGAAAGGGTGCGCTGTCCGCCACTCTGTCAAGTTTATGGCAGGCAGGTAGCAGAGCAGGCTGGACGGACACCAGAACCACAGCCCTGGGGGGGGACACAGGTAGAGGTACGGTGTGAGCGTGGAACAGGAGCCAATGAGCCAGTGCACCCGTGTCTGCGTGTAAAGCACAGATCTTATCAAATGCTTTTGTGACTTCAACATTTTCGATTTTTACTCAGATCTGACTGCGTGCGCACATAGGTTCTAGGTAGCAAATGTGGAGCAACCTCCACAATTAATGTGTGTATTTGTGTCTATGTAGGTGCACGTATGCAAGTGTATGCAGGGGTATGCATGAGTTTTGTGTGTGAGTGTGTGTGTGTGTGTGTGTGTGTGTGTCTGTGTGTGTCTGTGTGCAGAAGTATGAAAGTATGTTTTGTAAGTCGGTGTGGTGTGTATATATGTATTTGTGAGTTTGGCTGCAGGTGCGAGTTTGTGCGTGTGAATTTCTGTTTGTGTGCTGTGTGTGCGTGTGTGTGTGCGCGTGTGTGTGTGTGTGTGTGTGTGTGTGAGAGAATTTTCAAGCATCGGAGAGTGAATGTTTCGCAGATCTCTGATCCCTAGACAGAGCTGTGAGACGGGTGACCTGGATTTGTGTGACTGACTCAGGGGACGTGTGCTGGTTAGGGCCGATTAGGCCCAGTCTGAGCTGGCTGGGCTCTCTGAGCTGGTCTAACCGCGTTAATACTGCGCTGTGGGGGACCGTCAGGGTGCACTCACCCAGAATCAACAGGAAGGGCAGCAGGAACAGCAGGAGCTTGAACAGTTTGGGGAGCAACCTGGTGATACACACACACACACACACACACACACACACACACACACACACACACACACACACACACACACACACACACACACACAAAAACCTTTCAGTGAAAATCAAGAGATCTCCTTACCACACACTCACTGAAAACAGGCGCTTGGCCTGGCTGGTCGATAAATTATTAAATCATACACCACGCGGAAGCCATTAGCGCACCGCCCAGGTCTCCTTCTTGTCACTTACATCGCAGATGCGTGATTGATTTTGTGGGCCTTGCCTTTCCGTCTTACTAACTTTCATCGGTGACTCGACTGAACCGTAACTCAATTTAACTTGGGAGGAAAAAAAGGCGTGGCACGGAGAGTCCGTAGGGCGGCCGGCTCTCCGCCCACGCGCGGCTTCCCCTGTCCAGCCGCGGGTTCGACTCGCAGCCGCGGCACTTCCTGTAATGTGCACGCCAATGATTGATATCGTGTGGTCCCCCCCCCCCCCACCAAAAAAAATAAATAAAAAAAAATCATACTGACTGCGCCTGGTGTTTGAATTCGTATTTACCTTTTAGGGTTGTTTTAACGCACTTGTTTCAAGTTGGAAAATGCACTAATGTACGTCGCTCTGGATAAGAGCGTCTGCCAAATGACTAAAATGTAATGTAATGTCATCCCATCTCTATCTGTAACCCTATCTGTGGGTTCCCACTGTCTGAGTAAAAGTGTAAAATTACATAAGAAGAGCAGACTGTTTGCTCTCCTTTAAAAAAAGAAGCCACAGCATCACACACAGTGACCTCAGTCAAACAATCTTGGGTCCACGACCCCAGGACCCCTTTAGCACCATTTAATAAACATGAACTCTCACCCAAGAAAAAACTAAAACAAAAAACACCCCCAATCAATAGTACGGCATCAGCGCATGACAGCGTCCCAGGATTGGAGGCGGGACTCTCCTGCCCTTTGGCAGAGACGGACAGAAACCGGTCACTCTTGCATGAACCCTTCCACACCAGTTAAGAAATTAAACCTGTGGAAGCAGCCAATGAGGGTGGGGGGGGGGGGGGGGGGGCGGGTCTCACAAAGAATGACAGTGGCATGCCCTCACCGGGTCAGGATAAAGACGTTGAGCAGGGACATGAGCGTGACCAGTTGGTACCATCCAGTCCCTAGCCACCAGAAGGCTCCAGCCGCTGCCCTCCCTGAAATCACACACACACACACACAAGAGGGGCGGGATCAGTCACAGGATCTCTCAGGGTTTACATGGGTCCACAGAGCAGCTGCATGCAAGTCTCTCTAGTGAAGCAAGAAAGCTTCGATGATTTTACAATTCTAAAGAGCAAAGCAGTGGATATCACTACATCTACTTACTGCACCACAAAGAATAAAATTACAACTAATCCATCACAAAGAATAGAACTACAACTAATCCATCACAAAGAATAGAACTACAACTAATCCATCACAAAGAATAGAACTACAACTAATCCATCACAAGAATAGGACTACGACTAATCTATCACAAAGAATAAAACTACAACTAATCTAGTATATCACAAAGAATACAAGTAGAACTGCAATGACCTGGAGAGATGAGCACCAGCCACAGCATGGACAGCAGCTTGCGGATCACGTAGAGGCCTGCTGCGCCTACCGACCGACCCGTCTGCAACACACCATAGCCTGGGGACCAGGGTGAGACAGCCGGGAAAAAAACACTTTACACTCATACTCAACAAGTAGTAAAATGTACAGAACCGTCCTGGCCAGGACAATTAGATTACCGGAGGCGGGATCAGGGCATGAACACAGTCAAGGCGAGTTGACATTAGTAATTCACGCCTACAGATGTTCAGTTTTAAGGTTCTTTGTAATTTAGCCAGAATCTTTCAGGCGCATGCTGAAGCAGCACACTCGGATCAATCAACCAACCAATCAAAAACCACTACCCGTAGTGAGAATTAAGCTCTCAGTCTACAGTAGTAAAATGAAATGTGGACATCACAAAGTCACTATTATGACCTCACAATTGCCATTGTGTTGCTGTCCGACACAGCAGATCATTGAGTGTATTGGCAGGGGAGGTACAGGGAAGTTTGAAAGGCTGGTGTAGGGAGGGTATAAGGGGAGATATAAGGTTAGTTTAGGACAAGTATAGGGAGGTATACAGGCTGGTGTATGGGAAGTATAGGGCTGTGTATAGAGGCTGGTGTAGGAGAGGTATAGGGGGAAGTATATAGAGGGTGGTTGAAGGGAAGAGTAGTAGGCTGGTGTAAGGGAGGTATAGGGAGATTTAAAATGCTGGTGTATAAGGAGAGGTATAAGGTTGGTTTAGTAGAAGTATAGGGAAGTGTATAGGGCAAATGTATGGTAGGTAACCTGTGTAAGCAAAGACGCTCCAAACCAGCGCCGCCAGGCGGCGAGCCCTAGAGGACCGAGCGTAGACCGCACGCGTCTCCATGTGCCGTTTTCCTTTGCAGTCGTCACCTGTCAAGAGTCATGTGACCATCGGCAAATGGGAAACAAAAAACAACAAAAAAATAAATAAATAAATTAAAATGGATGAAACTGAACTAATAATTAAAAAAAATAATTAAATCATTGGGCATCTGCTTTTGGGCTGAAAGTACGGAGAACTGCCAACTGCAAATGAAAATAATGCAAAGCAACTGGCTAAATGAGAAGAAGAAATGAAGCACAAGGATAAATAAGCAAACCCAAGGAATTAAAGAGTAAAAATGGAATAAGCGAGTAACTCAAAGTGAGGTGTGGGAGGAGTCAGTGCCAGAAGACTCTGAGATGAGGACAGCACAGTAGCAGCAGTGCCCGTCTGTCTGTCTAAGAAGGCCCCTCCCCCAGGCTCAGATTCCCACCCTGACCACAGGCTTTCCTCATTTCCCTCTCTGACCTCTGACCTTCAGTGTCCCTCTTTTGTGGTTTTGTGTGTTTTTTTGTGCATTGTGCATGTACTGTGTGTTTTTGTGTGCATTGTGCATGTACCGCGTGTGTTTTTGTGTGCACTGTGCATATACTGTGTGTGTTTTTCTGTGCGCTTTGTGTGTATTTGTGTGTGCTTTGTGTATTTTCTGTGGTTTTGAGTGTGCTTTGTGTGGCATTGCGCTGACACAAGCGTCATTAGACTTCCTGTCCCGTTAACGCCCGAGCTGGGTTTTAAAAAAAAAACAAAGACGAAAAAATAATAATATCACATTCATAAGAATGATAACATGCTGGTCTGGAACTGTCCTCGCCGTTTTATTCTTTCCTCTTTCCCCAACAACGGTCAAAACACGAGCACATGCTCAAGCAATTTGCCTCCGCAGAAACAATGGAGGCTGTCTGCAGGGAAAGGCTCACGAGGTGTGGCTCATGGATTAAGACGAATAATTCACCTGAGAATGTAGCAGCAGACTGCTGGTTTTCTGTTCTTATATTGGGGACAAAGAGAATAAACCATGTGACGTGTGTCATAAGGAGGTGATGCACAGAACAGACCAGAGCACCGGAGACAAATGCTTTCCTCGTGAACGCATTGAAACCGCTCAATATCCATACAAAAATGTTCAAGGCTTAACGTCACTCGAGTTTTCAACCGAGTCGCCTCTCGGTTCACCTCGGTCCGGGGCGAGGCGTCCGAAATCCAAGGGGAGCGAGAGGTCTGTGTGAATCAGGGCGTGTAAAATGTTTCCGGAGGGTTCTTTTTTTTTGTATCCTGCCTGACAGAGCCTAAACAAACAAACGGTACCGGACCCAGGCCAGTCCGGCCGTGGATTCTAGTGTGGTTGACTCTCCCCGGCTCCCCCCACAGTGAATGCTTCACAGATCAGAAACAAATCCTAAGATCTCTTCCATCCTCTGGTGCTCAGACCATATATACATTTACAGTTTAGGCATTTAGCAGACACTGTTATATCCAGAGCAACACACACAGCTGAGATTTTTTGTACAATCCATTCATACATCTGAAGCAACTCAGGTTGAGCACCTTGGTCAAGAGCACAACGGCAGGGTTCCACCTGGTAATCAAACATATGACCTTTGGGTTACAAGCCCAGTTCCCTAACAATTACGCTAGGCTGATATGCCTGATACGACAGAGCGCCCTTTTTTTACAGACAGAATAATGTGTAAAATGCTTTAGCCTGGGCGTGCAGGGGCAGGTCTGGTGCTTTATCATCCTTTAAACTAGCCTAAGGACGATTAGCAGAACGACAGATAAAACAGACCAGATCACCCACGGCAGGAGCAGAAGCACTGCTTTTAACCCCAAACAGCTCCCCCCCCGCCCCTCACCCCTCACCCCTCACTCCCACTCATGCGTATTGATTTGACAAACAGACGGTCCATAAATTAGCACGTTAACATTCCGCTAATTCAACAGTCTTTGAGCACGCCGCTCTAACGCTAATGAGAGCGGCGGAGCTTAACACTGAATGTCAAAATCAACAGCCGGTCATGAACGATATCCTGCTGTGAATTTAAAAAATGTAAAAAAAATAAAAATATTTTTAAAAATTATTCAAATACAAATGCCAAATTCCCTCGCCTGTGTTTGTGATGGGGGTGGTGCTACAAGTAAAGCACTTGATAGATTATTATTATTATGATGACTTACACAATGACCCATTTAAACTCAGGTGTCCATCTCCTGTCACCAAATGTTTGACGTTAACGCTTCCGCAGTAACTGGAGTGCCCTGCAACACACAAGGAAAAAAGGAAAGACGGAAAAATGTCAAATAATTTCATCATCAGCAGTTCCATTCATACAGTCTCCAGGGACAATCAGGCTCAGATAACAACCGGGAGAGAAACCACTGGATCTGCATATCGCTACGGCAACGTCCCAGGGGCGAGGAAGCCCATTTGCTAGCGAGGGAAATTAAACGGTGACACCAAAAAGCGGGCGGGGTAAACCAAGGGAAGAGAATGGAGAATGGATCATGTAAATCTGATCATCTGGTGACGCATACCTCCTTCGCTTATAACAGCCTCTTGGTGACCTTTGGCCCTGAAGCCCACCTTCAGCACGAGCAGGGACATCAGGGACACCACGGAGGTGATGACACGTCGGCCGTAGCGCAGGCAGGTGTCCGTCACAGACGCCAGCACACCTGGCAAGAGACCAGACTGTGGGTCAGACCGGGAAGAAACCCGCCCAGAAATGCATGACAAGCGCACAGCTCCGCCCAGAAACACGACACCCACACACACTGGTCTGCCCAGAAACACACGACACCCCCACACCCCCACACCCCCACACCCCCACACACACACACACAACTCTGCTCAGAAACACAGGGTACACCCACACACACTGGTCCGCCCAGAAACACACGACACCCCCACACACACACACACACACACACACACACACACACACACACACACACACACACACACACACACACACACACACACACACACACACACACACACACACACACACACACACACACACACACACACACACACACACACACACACACACACACACACTGGTCCGCCCAGAAACACACGACACCCCCCCACACACACACACACACACACACAAGTCTGCTCAGAAACACAGGGTACACCCACACGCACTGCTCCCCCCAGAAACACACGACAAACCCACATAAACAGCTTCGCCCAGAAACACGACGCACCCACATACCTCCTCCCCCAAAAACATGACACACCCACATACCTCCTCCCCCAAAAGCATGACACACCCACACACCTCCTCCCCGAAAAGCACGACACACCCACACACGCCTCCGGCCAGAACGATGACGCGCTCACACAGCTCCGCAGGCACAGAAAGCACGGTGCTAAGGAGAGCTTGCGTTTCCCCCATCGGTCGTGCCGCAGGAAGTGCACGTTTAACCTCTGTGACGCGCGCCGGGCTGAGAGGCGGGTCTGCTGTTTAATTAGCACCCCGTGATGCGAGAGCGCGTGGGAGCGAAGCGCAGACTGGACGGCGGGAGGCGTCAGTTTCAGCACGCCGTGCAAAGCCGAGCAGAGAGGTTCTGCCACAAGGGCGGAGTGCCGAGACTTCACACGGCCCGTACGAGCACGCTCGATCGACCGGTGTCGCAGGTGGGATTTCAACCCAAGGAAATTTCCTCCACCAGCGAGTTGAAACCCTCCATGAAAAGCACATATTAATCGTCAATCTCGTCCAATTAAGACAGATTAAGCAAATCCAATGTTAGTAATCAAACCCGCAGCCCCATCAGCCCCAAAACAGCACTGTTTGGAAAGTGGAATGACACCCAGGTCAGTGGAGGTCGGAGGCCAGAGGTCGGAGAGTGAAGGAAGGCAGGGAGAAAGGGAAGGGGCGGGCGCGGCGCTGGCGGATACCTTTGCCCTGGCGGCCCGCGGCCTCGCCTCCCGTCCGGAGCACAACTCTCTGCAATAGCAGCGACACTAAGGACGCTGCCCAGGTGAGGGCGTGTCCGCCGTAACGCAGGCAGGTGCGCGAGAGTCTCACCAGCGCACCTGGTGAGAGATCAGACCCTGGATCAGTACGGGGGGGCGAGCAGGGGTGGGTGGGGCTTAATAAAACACAGGAACATCACAAGAAACTGACCCCACCCTCAGCCCCCCTGCAAAACGGCCGTATCTCACAAACACACATAATGTGTGAGGCAACAGCTGCTGTGGGTTTTTTTTCGCTGTGAGGGTTTTTTTTTTTTTTACAGTTTAGACTCCTCCTGTTCTTTCAGGGGTAGGTCCCCAGGGGCGTGGCCTCACCTGACTTGTGTTTCCGGCTGGTGTCCCAGGAGTAGATGCCGGAGGTGGCAGAGCTGGAGGCGGATTGGGACACGGAGGAGGAGGACGTGGAGGAAGAGGCGGCGACGGCGGCGGAGGAGTAGGCCGTGAGCGCCTCCTTCCTCTGGGAGTGGATGGTGCAGTCTCTGCAGATGTAGCCGTTCAGCATGGAGGTCTGCGTCTGCGTGACGCTGGCGTCTCCGTTCCCCAGCCCCATGCTGCGCTCCGTCATCCGCACTGAACACACACACACACACACACACACACACACACACACACACACAGTGATCATGTATCAGTCACGCGTAGTCACATTACACTCCAGGGAAAATAAGTCAGCTGAGGACACACACAGCAGAAGAGCTGTGGTAACAGTGTGTGAACACAACGGCATTAAAAACAGCACCTGACCCAAGGTCACTGCAGCGACAACTTACCTTTGAGCCCCCCGTCCCCTTCTAAACCTACAGAGAGAAAAAGAACAGAGCTTTAGACACATACAAAGTCCTGTAGAGAACAGAGAAAAAGAACAGAGCTTTAGACACATACAAAGTCCTGTAGAGAACAGAGAAAAAGAACAGCGCTTTAGACACATACAAAGTCCTGTAGAGAACAGAGCTTTAGATACATACAAAGTTCTGTAGAGAACAGAGAAAAAGAACAGAGCTTTAGACACATACAAAGTCCTGTAGAGAACAGAGAAAAAGAACAGAGCTTTAGATACATACAAAGGCCTGTAGAGAAACACTGCAGCTATCAAACACTAATAGCACGATGTCACACACACACACACGTACTAAGTGGATACGCTCTAAATATTCAAATGGACATTCTGAGTATATTAAGAGACACGTTAAATGTTCCTCTCCCTGGATTCTCTCGTGTGACTCCAATCATGCCCCCACCCAGCAGAAAAAAAATAATAAAAACAAGAGTTTAACAACCAGATTAAAGAATAAGTTGATTTGAACAGAACATTGGATTGCAGCAGAAAGTGCAAGAATAAAACTAAGTAGAATAAAAAAGGCAAAAAACTAGTAAAGCTAAGCGTAAATCAAAACAAGTGTGATAAACCAAATGCTTTCTTAAAAGCTTTCACAATTTTCTACTGACGGTGGCTACTGGTGATTTGTTGATGCAGGGTGTTCCGCAATCTAGGCCCATAAATTGAGAAAGCTGCCTCGCCATTTTTCTCACGTTTAGGCTCAGGCTGGCATGTCATGATATTAAATTTCATATGGGCTGACAGCTGGAGAACATTCCAGAAACGTGTGCAGGTGCCAGACCGCAGAGCGCTGTGTAAACAAGGAAAAGAATCTTGAATCCGACACAAAGGCGGCGCAGGGAGGCGGGGAGAGCGCGTATAAATGTTTTACGGGCGCCGTTTCCTGGTCCGCGTGTGTGAGTCACAAGGATCACCTGGACAGTTCTGGCATTGATGGGGGGAGCGATCCATGCCACCCCAAAAGAACTGAAAGCATCATCTCAACTCCTCTTTTCATCCCGAACCACAAATGCATCAGCAACCGCTCCACATGAGCACAGACTATGCGGTTTTTAAGGACACGCACACACATCAAAGTCCAAAAGATTCTGGATGCACACATGGGCTGTGTGTATCCGGAATCTTAAGGGGCTTTGCCCCCAGACTCGCCCCTCCCAAACCCCCACCCCCTAAGACAGACTCACCCCAGGAGCCGTCCACCACCGTGCGCTCCCGTCCGCACGACTCGTCCAGCAGCGCGGCGAGCTGCGAGGTGTGTCCGGCTGCGCAGCTGCCCTGGCTGCTCTGGCTGCGCTGGCTGACGAGCACGGTGCTGGACTGAGACGAGCACCGCGTCTGCATCTGCGACTGCGTCTGCGAGCTGGAGGAAGACTGCTGCTTCCTGCTCCTCACCGTCCTGAGAGCGAGGCAGAGGGGGGGAATACAGGAAGAATGACAGAGAAAGAAAAAGAAAAAGAAAGAGAGAGATGGATAGGCAGGGAAATCAGAAAGAAGAGGAGAGGGGTTTAACTTTTTTAATTGACTTCCTTATTATTATTATTATAATTATCATTGTTATTATTATTTTTATTATTATTATTATTATTATTATTATTATTATTATTATTAATAATAATAATAATTATCTAACTATAAAGGCAGGAATCGTGTCTGCTGTGTGTCTGTGTGTCTGCTGTCTGTATTTCAATTTGCTTGACAACTGGGCACTGTATGAAGTTGAAATTCGCTAGGTGTATTGCTCAGGACCCTAGGAAGTGCAGCGTCAAAGAATCGGCAGTCGTCTACAAGTGGCTTTGTTTCCTTTACGCCATTTGCCATCCACTACTATGAATGCGGAATCCGGAACTAATGTCACAGCGCAAAATCTTCCCCGGACCTACTTGAGAGCGTACCAGCGTACCATCTCTCATGAAAGCCGCATCCAAAACTGCCCGACCGCCATTACACCCAAGAAGAACAAGAACAACTATTCGCTCAACGCGGAAATTCCGGAAATACCCAAAAAGAAGCGCCCATCACTCTCGGCAAATCGCGACGCCAAGCGCATGAAATTGCCTCGAGCTAGCGAACCTCCACACAAGTCAGGCAAGACGCCATAAAGTCCAGCCAGTTCCAAATAGCAGCATTTTGAACGTGCAACTATTTTTGCAACATGACGTGAGCCCTCTCACACCAGTAAAGCCAGTTTGAATCTTTATCTGAAGTCAGGATGCGGCCTCCATGCCTAAATCACAACCATAGGGTTGTGTCCACTGTCCTCAGAGCTGCGGCCGCGGTGACAAGCGCCGCCCAACACGTAAACGAGGCCAAGCTCAGAACAGGCTTAAACAAAGTTTTGCTGCTAGTCTGTGATTTAACTGCCCCTTTGGTTTACAACTTTTAAATGACTGCAGGCTTAATTTACAACCCGGCACTGCTGTCGTTTTGGATGATCTGTTCTCTTAATTTACAACCCGACACCGTTGTCGTTTGGATAACTTGTTCTCTTAATTTACAAGCCGGCACTGCTGTCGTTTTGGATAACTTGTTCTCTTAATTTACTGTTTAAACTACAGCGGCTTCAATTTACGACTCAACACTGCCGTCGGGCTGCTGCCTTTTTACTTGAAGATGTCAAAACAGTGCAAAAAGCACAGAGTCTCACAGCAAAAAGCACAGAGTCTCACAGCAAAAAGCACAGAGTCTCACAGCAAAACAAGTTGTTTTCTGCTAGAGGTTGTGAATGGTGCCTTTCAGCTCAATCCTACCACGTCGATGAGTCGGACACATGGAATCTCACCTAATCTGAACTGTTTTCTTAATACAAATTATTAAAAATACATTTAATACAAAGAAGACTAAGACATACCAGTTTTATAGTTTGTTTTCAGGTTTCTTTTATTCTAAATATATTATTTCATAAATCCAATGGAAATTGTTGCTAGGACCAGTTTGAAGAAGCACACACAGTTCGGTAGGCCAATACCCTACCATCCAGCTGGGAAGATTTATTTCGGAACTTCCTAAATGATAGCGTGAGGTAAAGGGGAAGTGTCTTCTGTGGTGTCGAACACCATGATGCCGTGGGGTGTGGCCCTGGCAGGAGGCACAAGTGCCTGAGTAATTAGCAGGGAAGACGTGACCACGGCTATCGGATATCACACCCGTTTTCATGAAGCTGAATGAAGCGATGGATGGACCGTGTGCCCCGCCCCCCGACCACACCCATCTCCAGGGCTCACCTGGCCTCTCTCCGGCTGGCTCCGCCTGCGCTGTAAGAGGCGCTGTGGTTCAGGGAGGAGTCGAGCTGCAGGCTCTCGTCGCCGTGGTCACCGGCGGTCCCGTGCAGACGCAGGCTTCGTCGAGACATCCTGGGCGAGTCGAACACCGGCTCGATCTTGTGCTCCTTCTCGAAGTCGAGGGCCGCCGTAGAGTAGCTGGAGCTGGGAGGGGGAGGGGGGACACAGAGACGGGACACACGGTGAACGGAGGGGCCACATCGCACTGTCCCCTCTGCCCTGTGGCCCCATAATGGACCTTTACTGGGCCCCACAAACCAACAGTTGCTTTCAAAACCACAGGGGCCAATAAGAATATTTATTAAAAAAATGTATTTATAACTTTTTGTTTTATTTTGCAATCAGCTGACCGACCAGGAGAGGCACTCCTGTATGATAACACCAGGGAACTCACACAGACCAAACGTGTCAAATTTGTGTGATGCAACACAAACTTCCTGTGCGACAGAGAAGCCGTAGTCAGCACTGGCGGGATCCGACAGCACCCCTCTTTACCCGGGACCCAGCGTCTCAACAGGAGTGGGCTACCCGGCAGCCGGATTAAACCCACCCCTTACAAATCGCCAGCTATGGAGCCGAGCAGGAAGACGGGGCATTGCCCGGAACCAACCTACTCTCTGTCTTCTGTCTGACTGTGTCAGGTCAGTCATCAGTAAGGGCCTCTGCTATAGCAACAGATTAGCTGGGAGAACTACGGTAAACAATAGTGGACAAAAAAGGGGGTAACAAACAGCATTGTGTGAAGAGCTGCTGCTATTCCCATTACACACACAGACCTGCCTGACAGGAAGTGACTCACTCCGAACCCACCAGAAACACAGTAAGAATAGAAGCAGTGTGAAAGTGAGAGTGGGAGAGAGGGAGAGGGAGAGGGAGGGTAAGGAAGGAGAGAGAGGGGTGAGGGAGGCAGAGAGCAAGAGAGCGATAATGAGGAAGGAGGAAGAATGGGCAGAAGGGGGAAAGAGATAGAGAGAATAGAGCATGTGAGAGAGAGAGAGAGAGAGAGAGAGAGAGAGTGAGTGTGAGAGAGAGACAGAGACAGAGTGCTGGTTCATGACCTAACCAAAAAACATTGACGGCCGAGTGACTGTCAGGCACAGGAACAGCTGCCTACAACATACACCGCATTCTCACATAACACCAAGACCAAGGCACACAGGGCCCTACTGTAATACCACCCTGCCGTTGCCCAGATAATACAAATAAAGCTACCAACAGGAATGTTAGCCCCCTAAATCACTGGAAGAAGACTCGGCTGTAAAAACTATAGGGGGACGGGGCATCGGAAATATACACTCAGACTCCGCCCCCTGCTCACCCCTACCCACAATTGGCCGGACAGAGGTAGCATTCCACACTGGCACACCCTGGACCCTGGACTCTTATAACTGTCTCTCGCTCCCTCTCTCTCACCCACACACCCACACCCACACCCACACCCACACACACACACATCTAGGCAGGCGCACAAGGATGTAGTGGCGCAAAGCCAAACTTAATCACGAAAGCAATAAAAACATAAGGAGGTAGAGGAAATGAGTGATTGAGAGGAAAAAGAGTAAGGGAGAAGAAATAAGAATAATAATGATTATGGCTTATTACCGTTATCATTACTACTTATTTTGATGATGGTGACGATGATTATTATTCTTGCTACTACTACTAAATTTAATAAACGATCACAGTCATCAATCATAGGGTACTTACAGAATACTAATTATGCGTTAATGTATACAAGTATGGCAGTGTGCTTTGGTAATATCAAAAGTATTTATTTTGAATTAAAACTTAGTGAATTTAGAATTTAGCGATTGACTGAAAGTGACCGTTTACTACGTTACGTCACTGATCCCAATATTAGACTGAGACAAAGAGAAATTTACTTTAAAACTTTTGAGATGCGCCCCACTGGCACAAGAGTACTAGTAGTGTACCCCCTGCTGGTCGTGTCCGGCCCTCGTGTCTGGCCTCTCTGTCCTCATAAGCTCCGGGGGATTACACTGCCCCTCAGAGCCAATTAAGCGCTTTCCCTCACCTGCTGCTCCGCCCACCTCCCTGACACACCCGGGTGCATCTGGCCCCTCTCTAATCCCTGTCTGAGAAGAGTCCTGGGACAGGACGGGACGTGTGTGGAGGGAGGATCCATGCTCAGGTGTCCCATTAGGGGGCGCCTCTCCTGCATGCCTCAGGAGTGGAGTTTGGGGGACAGGGGAACGGGCAGGTGGAGAGGAACCGGAGTGTGCTTGCTCAGCCACGCCCGAAAGATACACAGGAACTACAAAACAGGTGGGCTGTGTGTCCTTCTCCAAACTGAGACAGAACAGGTGGGCTGTCTCTGCTTCTCCAAACTGAGGCAGAACAGGTGGGCTGCGTGTGTTTCTCTGAACTGAAATGAAACAGATGGGCAAGCGACCCCTGCAGTCCACTGCACATTGCTGTGTCCTCACACTACTGCACTGCACGCACACACAAGCACGGTGCGTACGCACACACGCGCACACACACACAGTGTTACATTATGACTGTCCAAGCCCTGTATGTCTCACTCTTACATTCCAGCACACAGGCCACGTTCTGCAGGTATCCTCATACCTGAGCAGATGCTCTTATCCAGCACGACGTATAGCAGTGCAGAACATAAGTGTTATCTGTGAGGCCCATTTATAATCACTAAAGTGTAATATTAACATAACAAACAACAATTTGTGGCACTAAATAAAGTACCACTAGACAGATAAGTAGAGATGTCCTATCTTTACACCGGGATAATTACAACTACATTATCCAAAAGAAAACCCAGTTCATTGTGTGAGAGACTGAGTGTGTACATGTGCGTGTGGGCGTACACTGTACAGTATGTGTTCCCACTTAACTCATCTCTGCGCAAGGCATAGCATAACTTTGTTCCAGTTGATGGCTGTGTTTCCCCCACTATACGATACATTACTGTGGCCATTGTGATCATACGCAGTGGTGTGTAAGAGCAGTGTTATGTCACCCGGGCCAGCAGGGCTTAGGATCAGGTTAAAAAGGCTGAAGGTAAACAGGCCCCAGGCTTGGCAGCATATTATAAACCACAGCCCATAAATCCAGTCCCTGCCAGTCTGTGTGTGCAGACTGCAGGTGTGATGCCCATTCCGCTTTGCATATCAGTCATATTACAGCCATAAAAACCCCAGCAAGGCCTGACAACGCTGATCCCTCAGCTTCTATCTACGCCCAACATCCCTTCCCTTAAAACAACAGAGAACAGGGACGTCACAAATCACCAGACTCTGAATTAAAACATGCAACAAGACCTCACAAATCACCGCCCCTTAAATTAAACCATCCAACCGGACCTGACAAATCACCAGCCCCTGAACTTAAAACATCCAAAAACAGGACCTCGCAAATCACCAGTCCCTAAATTAAATCATCCGATGAAACCTCAAAAATCACCAGTACCTTAGTTAAAACATCCAACAACAAGGCCTGACAAATCACCCAGCCCTAGAATTAAAAAAAGCCAACAACAGGTCATCACAAATCACCAGTCCCTGAGTTAAAACACCCAACAAGACCTCACAAATCACCAGCTTCTACCTTAAAACACCCAACATAAGAGAACCGAACCTCACAAAATATCACAAAACCTGGAAATATCTAGTGCTTTCATCCTCCACTTAGCGCATCAATCTCTGAGGGGTTTTAAACCTTTTGTCCACCCACGGTCCACCGAGTACATTCACACTTTGAAGATTCTGTTTGATGCGCAAGATCTTTGATCATTCCAAGACTGAAAACAGAAGTGCGCTCTTCCTGATATAGGCTATCTCATTTCACATGCCTCAGGCTGCTCCCCGCCCTCTGGAATTATGGGATTGATTGAAAAAGAGCCGCACAGTCCCCTTCTGACCCCATCTACTAGGGGGCGACTTTCTTCTCCTTGCATAACATTTATAAGCACTAAAACATAACCTAACTTAATGATGAGAACAGGCCATTCAGCCCAACAATGCTCGCCATTTTCCAACAACTAAAGGGTACCGAGTGCTCACAGTTTACCCACAATCTAGATACTAGTATCTAGCACCGTATCAAGCCTGGTCTTGGAAAACCCCCAGAGTTTCTGCCTCGACTACAGGACTCCTGTTCTGGGACAGGGAACTCCATGCCCAGCATATTAATGTTGTTTTGGGTGCTGTTTGGGGGAAACCATTTTTTTCCTCCTCTATAAATGTGTGCTCCCAGTAAATTCAGTAAACAGAATTTGTGCGTTGGTTTACTTGACTCCTTGTCCCATCTCTCAGATGAGAAGGCTGGTGGTTAAGTACTTCCTACAGGAAATGAGAACTACATGGTCACACACACACACACACACACACACGTTCTGGGATTAGCCTGGTCTGTTACAAGGTCTTTTTGAAAGCTTGGGAGTGCTTTCCTGTTCATTGTGTGGCTGAACCCATTGCCCCCAGGACTGCGCCTCTCCAGGGATGACACCCAAATTAAATTATTTCTTTACATACGGGACGTCTTTTGAAATCAATCCTCGGAGAAATCAATCCTAAAGGGCAGGGTGGAGTCTGCCATTCATTTAAAATATTTTTTTTATCTGGTTTCAACTGCCTTTACTTACTCATCTTTCATGCTGTTCTTTAGCCCCTTTGGGCTATAGCTGCTCTTCATTTTGAGAAAAATACTTGGTTAAAAAAAAAAACTGCCAACAGAACTTCAACAACAATCGCTCCCGAAACTGGGAACAGTTCCTCACAAATTATCACAGTAATCGT
Source organism: Synaphobranchus kaupii (assembly GCA_029718625.1). NCBI lineage: Eukaryota > Metazoa > Chordata > Actinopteri > Anguilliformes > Synaphobranchidae > Synaphobranchus > Synaphobranchus kaupii. The sequence goes on from CM056387.1 coordinate 35,048,941, forward strand.
GAAAATGTAGAACAGCTGGAACCAAGACCCCGCAATCCATCATCCCGCTCATAAAACTCGGAACTAGGCCCTAAAAAAACATGAATAAGGAAAAACAAGTTAAAACAGGCGAAAGAGAAAGCGTTCCTCTTCCCCCCCCCGGGCATGTTCAACGACAAAATTCAACAAATAAATTTCCTCCTCCTCAGATGTTGCCTTAAAAATGTCAACAGTATATTCTTTGATACATTTCCTGAAAATCATTTTGTATTGTATATATTCAGTGCAACTTTGAATCTTGAATAAACAAATTATGTAAATAGGGGGAAAAAAATGTCAACAGAAAAGCAACATCAGCTCAATCATCGGTCCCTGCCTGGAGACACAGTCGTTTGATATTTACCTGTAGTTATGCAAACAATGCTGGCACACTGCCTAACCCGATGTTCTCAAAATGAAAGCGGAAAGAACCCTGTATAAACCTTGCTTTGTTTTCACCTGTGCCTACGGTAGGGTGTAATCCCTCTCTCCCTCTCTCTTCCTGTAGAAAGCCGATCGCTGTGACATCTTGTAGGCCAGGTACTACACGCACGACAGAGACACAATGGAGGCCTGTTGGGCAGGCCTGGCGGCGGGGGGCTGGGTCTCATTGGTGGAGGGAGGGGGGTGTGGTAATTGTCCCGTGTTTGCTCTGAGCAGAACTGCTCCGTCTCTGTCAGCTGCCTGAGAGACTGTGGGTGGGGCAAGAGGGGGGTGGGGCAAGAGAGGGGGAGGGCTTAGGGGCGGAGAGAGGTGGGTCTGTGAGGGAAATCTGGAGCGCCAACGCCCCCCTCCCTTCCCTCCCTGCCGTTTTCCAAAATCTTAAGAGTACAGATTCCCCAGGCTGGAGGATCCAGCGTAGCCATGTTTAAAAAGGGAGGCAGTGTGGAGTCACACAGCTCGGGGTGGTTTTGGGAGGGGCTTGTTTGAAAGATTAAAATCATTCATACCATACACCACCCCCAATTCTGCTTTTGTGCGGCAAAAAAACAGTCTCTCTCTCTCTCTCGTTCTCCCCCACTCTCTCCCTCTCTCCCAACCGACACTGAAATATTTTGTGTGTTGCCACAGAAACCATAAAAACACAAGCAAAGCGCTCCCTCTGTGTGTGCATGCACGGTACGGCAGCCGCTGACTCGACACACGTCCCCTCAGAAAACTTAGCCCGCTCTCACTTTAAAAAAAATAATCTGAGCACTAATTGTGCTGACAGTAGTTATTTGTTTCGAGTGTTTATTAGCCAATAAACTTAACGTGAAGCCATCTTGTCACTGACGTTCAGAGCACTTCGTAAGTGGCTCTGGGAAAAAGCATCAGCCAAATTATGTAAATGTATGCACATGCACGTGTGCGTGTGTGTGTGTGTGTGTGTGTGTGTGTGCGCGCATTAGGATTTTACACCTGTTGGGTAAGTGAGGACTAGGTAAAATGTGTATTTTCTGAATCCAGCGGTTCCAACAGTCAATGCCCTTGTTAAAACGTTCAGCACTCTGAATACTGAACACAAGTGATATTGCGTGCTAGAACCCCTCACTTAACCTACATTCAAAATAAGCTTTACGTGATTTAATTTAATAATTATTATTAAAAATGACAATCATCAATTAAATCGCCGAATTCTTTGATAGGTAAGTCGAACAGTAACCTGGTGGATCAACCAACAAGCCAAAACAAAGTCTAAATCAGGTCTTGAGATTAAGTAATTTTATTAAATGAAAACATTCAATTAGAATAATGACTGGGAATCATACATTCACAAAGGAATGTGGGCTGACTACTTATAATTCACAAAAGTGAAGGCATTAAACCAGACATTAATTATGAAATACCAGTAAAGAGAGAGATAAGCCAAAAATTGCCAAATTATTTACCCTCCAGCTGAACAGGAACAAAAGGAAACGCACGAGGAACCAAAAAGAATGACTTCTTCACCAACAAACTCCAAACTGACTAAATTATTTTTCTGCGGTACACTCATAAAGTACCTTGACAGGGAGGGGATCCATGCCCTGATTGGGTTAAGGTGTGGGGGGGGGGGGTCATTTATGACAAAGACTGGCTTATCTTTGATGTTGGTGGGGGTTAATGTGTAAGAGAGAGACAGGGGGGGGGGGGGGGGGGGGGGGGGGGGTGCTTGACTTATATAAACGATTATTCCTCCCCTTTAATAATACCAATTGGTATTGTATTTTATATCGTTGGAAAGCCCGATTAGTCACCTTTACAATTAGGTACAACTTGTAAGGATCATGCATTCTTGGAATGAGCAACACAGCTAACCGTGTGGGTAGCGGCCCAAAAAAATGTGCCAAAATCCCCTGCAATATTCTTCTGTTGGTATTCACTCTCATTTTGAGCTTCAAGTGCTGGCAGGTGTATGCCAGTCACAGGTGTGTGACTGGCACCTGATTGGCACCTAATTGACAGCACTTGTGTGCATGGGTCCTGCAACTTTGTTGAGTTTGTGTGTGCTCCAAGCATAAACATGCCACGTTTGTCCCTTCAGGATAAGGCCCGTGCAATAGGGCAAGTGGAAGCTGGTGTTCCGGTACGCAGAGTGGCAGCATTATTTGGTGTCAGCCCTGGTACCATTTCCAAACTTAGGACTAAGTTCCGTGAGACTGGTGAAGTCAAAGACAGACCACGAAGTGGCCGTCCCAGGAAGACAACACCCCAAGAAGACCGGTTCCTCACCCTTGCTTCACTGAGGAACCGTAGGCTTTCTTCCAGAGATTTACAGGCAAGATTTGCACAACGGTACCACAGACAGATCTCTGATCAGACGGTGAGGAACAGACTGCACATGGCCGGTCTTCGTGCTTATAAGGCTGCCAGGAAGCCTGCAATGACTGCCCTTCACCGTCAGGCCCGTTTGCGCTGGTGTCGACAGCACCGACAGTGGAACCTAAGAATGTGGAGCAACGTCATGTTCAGTGATGAATCAAGGTTCTGTCTGCGGAAGCTGGATGGCAGGATCAAAGTATGGAGACGGCGTGGAGAACGCTATGCAGATTGCTGCACAGATCGCATGACACCTTTCAATGGGGGCAGTGTCATGGTGTGGGGCGGTATCTCTCTCTCAGGCAAAACAGAACTTGTCATCATTGAAGGCAATCTCAACGCAGTGAGATATCGGAATGAGATTCTGGAGCCAGTGGCGATCCTATATCTCCAGAATCTGGGACCTAACTCCATCCTCCAGGATGACAACGCTCGCCCCCACAGAGCCAGGATCATCACAGAGTACCTCCAGAATTTGGGAGTGGAGAGGATGGAATGGCCTGCCGTGAGTCCAGACCTCAACCCAATTGAACACCTGTGGGATCAGCTTGGGCGTGCTGTACGTGCCAGAGTGACCAACGCAACCATGTTGGCTGACTTGCGGCAAATCCTGGTTGAGGAATGGGATGCCATCCCACAGCAGTGTGTGACCAGGCTGGTGACCAGCATGAGGAGGAGGTGCCAAGCTGTTGTGACTGCGTGTGGATCTTCCACACGCTAATGAGGTCCCTGACAGTGAAAAATGAATAAAGTGTAAAAATGGCCAATATGTATTGTTTTTTCCTTATTACTGTGGGAGAGTGCAATCATCCAATCCACCAAGCAACTCAAAACGAGAGTGAATACCAACAGAAGAATATTGCAGGGGATTTTGGCACATTTTTTTGGGCCGCTACCCACACGGTTAGCTGTGTTGCTCATTCCACGAATGCATGATCCTTACAAGTTGTACCTCGTTGTAAAGGTGACTAATCAGGCTTTCCAGCGATATAAAATACAATACCAATTGGTATTATTAAAGGGGAGGAATAATCGACCTAAATAACGTTTCCAAACTTTTTTTGAGGAGTTTATATCTAAATATTAGATATCCTACACACCCCTCCCTCCAAGAAAAAGAAATATCTCTGAACTGAACCATGATGTAGACCCAACCCTCCGATACACAACCCAGCTGCACCTTTCATCTGCTTACTCAATGATGCATGTGCAGCAGTTAGTCTCTGACACACACACACACCACACACACACACACACACACACACACACGTGCCCCTCCCATTGTTATTTTCCTCTCTCACTCTCTTTCCGCTTCACTCTCTCCCTCCCACCCTCTGTTCCTCAGTCCCATCCCTCCCATCCCTCCCATCCCTCCCATCCCTCCCATCCCTCCCATCCCTCCCATCCCATCCCTCCCTCCTGAAGCGCTCCACCTCCCTGCTGTTTGACAGATGATAAACAGCCGCCCTCGTTCATTGCCCTGTAATTAAAGGCTCCTTTAACCATCGGAGAGGAAAAAACCGCCCGACGATCCCACCGCACGCCCGCACGCCCGCACTCCGGTGACCCAGTTGCGCAGCTGTCGCCCCGGCGACTGCAGACGTGACGGCCGGTACACGGGTAAACGCTCTCCGAGGGCTCGTAGCCCGTCGAGGTCGACCATGCGCGAAATCCTCGAAGGCCGCTTTCAGACGGGCTGTTAATATTTTAATATTTCAGCAGGCCTAGACCGCGGGGTACGGAATGCACTCTGCGGTGGGGGGGGGGGGGGGGGGTAGGGGCAGTCCCGGAGTTCCCGGGACAACTTGTTAGCGCTCCTAGATAAATGACTCCAGATGAGGAAGGTGGGAACTCTGCTAATGGGGAAAGTATGTATACCGCCAATCCTGCCATTATCTTTGTGAAATCTAAATCAGTCATATTGATTGTACTTGTACTTGTCTGTGTCAATCCAACAAATTGCCTTGCAAATACAATGTTCCTACCTTTTAAACTTCTTGAAAGCTTCAATATCCCAGAGTCTTTGTCTATGAAGTCAATGAGACGTTAATGAAATGCTTGATGGGAATTGTATTACAATGCCACATCTAAAGACCAGTTTTACAGAGCACAACATAATTGTGACATTCGCTTAAAAGGCAGCTAATTTAAATTCCAAAGAGCTGCATTTATTATATATTAATATGTTAATAAAGTAAGTCACAACGTTTACATTTATGGGTCAGCTGTGAATTTTTCCTTCAAAGGCAAATGCTGTATTACATTTTTCCCATCACAAACGGTTTTGGCGAGTTCAACAATTTCCAAATGAATCTGCCAAACTTGTGAAGAAGAGAAAAGCAAACATTTGCATTTTTCAAAAAAGTCTAATGTTTGTTTTTCCCCCCCCAAAATGTCAACTGAATCCAGGTCACAAACAGTAAGATGCTTTTTAACTGCAATGCCCAGTCTGCACTGCAAAGCCCACCGGCACACAGGGACATGTAGTTCATGGTTGATAACATGTGTAGTTTAATCTATATCAGACATGTGCCTCCATTGTTATCCTGCAGCTAGCCAGAGAAGAGAGACAGGTTTCATAGCAACCTGCTTCTGCATCACACAACATATGGACCAAATGAGGAGCTTACTTTGCAGACAGTGGAATGTGTGTGTGTGTGTGTGTGTGTGTGTGTGTGTGTGTGTGTGTGTGTGTGTGTGTGTGTGTGTGTGTGTGTGTGTGTGTGTGTGTGTGTGTGTGTGTGTGTGTGTGTGTGTGTGTGTGTGTGTGTGTGTGTGTGTGTGTGTGTGTGTGCGCGCGCATGTGTGTCTATGCCACAACAGATCTACATAAAACAATACTTTTTTTTTTTCTAGGTAAGAAGGCTTTCACTCCCAGGCAGACGTCACCGTCAGCTCTTTTTTTAACCTTTTCAGGAAGCCCACGGTCTGGGCGACACTGAAAAAAACGCAGCATCAGCTATCCGGCGACACTGGGCTGCCTTGCAGCGGGCGGCTGTCTTCGGCGCTAACCCGTCCCGCGTAAAACACCGCTATTCGTCAGCTGAGCTCCATTGTTGGCGGAAAGGGGATCGATACCCGACGAGCAGCCCTTTTTACGAACGGCCGCTCAATCGAACAAAGCGGGCGGTGGCCCCTCCCACCCCATTCGCCGCCTTTGTTTAAGGCTCTAAATCCTTGAGCGAGCGTGCCTCCCGTCTCGGCACGGAAACGGCCGCAGCGCGGGTTACAAAAGGGGACGTCGCCCAATTAACCTACGGCCGGTGGGCTGGACCCCCCATCATGGACCCCCGCCCAGCTCCCAGGAGAGAGTGTTTATGATAGCGCCCGTCCTCTTCATCAGTCACATAACGGCAGCGATTTGGGAGGAAGGGGGGGCCTGCGAGCACGCGGAAGCACAGGCGGGCAATGCGGCAGATACCTGGGTGACGGCAAGAGGGGGGCGTAAGGCAGAGAGAAGGGGGGGGTGGAGGGGAAAAACCACAGACTACAGTCCTATGACATCGTTTCATTAATATCACTTTTAAAGCTCCTGTCAGCATCACAGAGAACTCTCTCTCCCTCCCTCCCACTCTCTCTCTCTGTCTCTCTCTGATCCTCTGCTTTATGCCTACTCTCGCTCTCTCTCTCTCTCTAAAATGCTTTCCCTTTCCATGCTCCTCTCTCTCTCACTCTCTCTCTCTCTCTCTCTCTCTCTCTGCCACTCTCTCTCTCTCTATCTGCCACTCTCGCTGCTTTCTCTTTCTGCTACACTCTCTCTGCTTTCTCCTTCTGCTATGCTTTCCTTTTCTCTTTCCCTGCTCCTCTTTCTTTCTCACTCACTTACTCACTCACTCACTCACTCACTCACTCACTCACTCACTCACTCACATGCTTTGCCTTTCACTGTCTCCCTGATTCTCTCTCTCTCCCTCTCTCGATCGCTCTTACTCTCTTAGCTTTTGAGTTCTCACAGCAGATGGTCTGTCCAGTGCTTTTTGTCATTTGACCCCCAGGCCTCCAGCACCTCCCATCCCCATTCAGTAAAGGCCACACACACACACACACACACACACACGCACACGCACACGCACACGCACACGCACACGCACACACACACGCGCACACACACACACACGCACACACGCACACGCACGCACACGCAGGCTTGTGTTCTGTTACAAAAGCTCGTGCAGACGACACCCACAGAGGGAGGCTCCACTGGAGGAACATTCAAGTGTCTTATTCTAGAATAAATTACCCAGACTTTTTATTTTTTTAAATACGTAAATAAATGAGCATACAAAATTAAAAAGCACGACCATCACAATTTGTGCAGCATTCTCGGAATTTCAGATTAATTATTTTTTGTTATCTCTGACAGTTTTCAAAATCACCCTACTGTAGAAGGTGAAACGCTCGACTCCATAATTAAGGGAAAGCGTTTTTGTTATTTTTTTATTATTTTTAATTTTAAACAAAGCATGAGCCAGGTGGCTCTGTGGAGTCCTCACTGCTACCTGATACTGAGCACTGTTATCAGCTACACCGCACAAATAAATATCTCCCCCCCAACCCCCACAGACGCTTCATGTGCAGCTCAACAGGCGCCCGATCGACCGGGAGGGGGGGGGGGGGTCACTGGAAATACTCACTTATTTATACACTAAATTCCATTCATAAGGAGCCAATTGCACAGTACAAACATCAGCAATAATAATTTGTCACGTAGTCAACGCCCCCCTCCCGCCCCCAAGTTATTTCTAAGACGAAATGTTCTCATGTTCACATCTATGCAGACAAGCAGATGTTATTCGAAAAGAAAAAAAGAAAAAAAAAAGGAAAGAAATCAGGCCGAAGGGAACTCGTTACTCAAAATTTAGCTAAGAGCTATGCATGTCTGTGCAGGCTAATTAGCTAATGCAGTGTGAAATTTCTAAAAGGAGGGCCCAGTTGTAAAAGCCTTTGTTGAGTTTTTTTTCCCTATTGTGGTGGAGGAGGAGACAGGAGAGAACGCAGGTCCTCCACAGTGTTGTGGGCCCTAGCCTGCATTGAGCAGCACTTCACTTACATTTCGTTACATTACCTTTTACGCATTTAGCAGACTTGCACAGATTAGATTTCATACATGCTTTCCATTTGTATTGTTGGATATTTCACTGAAACGGTTCAGGTTAAGGACGCAATGGCAGCACCCCATGTGGGAATCGAACCCACAACCTTTAAAGGACCATACCGGTATTTTGGATGTTAAAGCCCCTTTTTCTACATTTCCTGTACTTTAGATTGCTGCAAACCAATTTGCAAAGCAAACAGCAGCTTTCTAGATATTTGAATGAGCTTCTCCTACCTTCCAGGCAGCTACTGGTTTCTCTATTCGTTTCAGTACAGTATGAAAATCACCTCGCAGAGATTTTAAAGTCTCTTGAGATAGGTAATCCATCATCAGGAAAAGTATGTCCGGATAATTTTTTGGGAAAGTTGCTTTTTTTTAAAATTATCTTTGAATAATAATGTGTTTTAAAGCGCGAATTGATATAAAAACTAGCCTGGTTAACTTCTTTTTTTCCCCCCCCCAAATCTGCATTGCTAGGGAACAGAATGATCAATCCTCACTTGGACGTACTCTTTGATTAGTTGAACAAGGCAAGATGATGAAATGTAAATACAGGACAGAACTGTTATCCAATCGATGACATTCTCTGACATTACGTCACGCTTTGCTAACTGTCAGTCACAACACATTTCCCAAAAGACGCCACAACAGAATGTTTCTCCCCCAGAATTAGTCCATGGAGAAAAGACTGTTTTAACTGTATTAACTAAATCAAACATTCATGACTTCTTAACCCTGATGTGATTGCTAGCAGGAAATTTGTAGCAAATTGGCTTTAACATCCAAAATACCGGTATGGTCCTTTAAGTTGCAAGAGCCGGGAGGTATTTCATTAAGCGGGATTAAAGAGTTAGCCGGCTAACTTTTCTAAATATTTTGAAGTAACCCGGGCTCACATCCAATTGGATGTCATCAAATTCAAAATATTTACAAAAGTTAGCAGGCTAACACCTTAATCCCGCTGCCACCCCCCTAGCTCCCTAACCGTTACGCTACACTGCCACCCAGGCCTTCCGTTTCTGTGTTTACGATCCGCAGTCGACAAAACCAGGGGGAGGGTCCCGCAGGTCTCCCCCCATATAATTGGCCCCGTAGATCCCGAGCTGTAATTTAAAACCCTCTAGTGCCGTCCCTATGGATAGCCGTGTGTCAGAAAAGACGCATGGGCGACGTGTCAGTAATGCGCGCCTTCCCGAGATTTGCGGTGCCGCTGCATGCGGTCCTCTCCCGCAGCGAACTGCCGCGCTGCAGGACCCCGCTCCGGAGGTACTCCTGACGTTCCGCTGCTCCCGGGAATGTGGAATACATAACTACAGCGGTGGAGGGAGAGGGAAAAGGCCCCAGTCTGGCACACGGGGGGGAATGTTGGAAAAATAGACCGTATGACTCACACCCTGAGGCTACGCCCTCTGTGATTGGACGGGGTCGACAGTTTGTTGCCAGTATTCCAAACTGAAGTTACTATTATTGTTGTTGTGGTTGTTGGGAAAAACAGGACAGTAAATATTCAGCGGGGTTTAATGGAGCATGTTCATGTGTCATTTCCTGGGACTGTTCATTCACCCTGCGTTCCCCCCACCCTTACAAATCTGTATAAAGCATAAAATTATCAGCAAACTCTCCCTTTCTCTTTCTCTTTCTGACTTTTTTGTTTCTCGCTCTCTCTCTCTCTCTCCTCTCTTTCTCTCTCGCTCTAGTGCTTCTGCCTTGAAGATGAGTGGGAAGGAAAAAAATAAACTACAAAATCTGACCTCTGACATACAAAAATTCCAGGAATTGCATTCTTACTTTTCTCCCTAAAGGCAATAAATACCAGGCAGAGCAAGTGCAGACTGTGCACACACGCACACGCACACGCACACGCACACACCCACGCACGCACATACATACACAAATATATACACACACACACACACACACACACGCACGCACATACATACACAAATATACACACACACGCACGCAGACACACACACACACACACACACACACGCGCAGACACACACACACACACCGCACACACACACACACACACGCACACACACACACACACACGCACACACAGACACACACACAGACACACACAGACACACACACACACAGACACAGACACACACACACACAGACACACACACACACACACGACTTGCCTTTATGTTAGCCATTGTTCTGGTTTTCATGCCGAAGAGCACAGCTCCCCTGTTCTAAACCACACAGGGCATGACTGTCTTGACCAGTTAGACAAAACAGGGTGATGAAGGCTCTACAGTACAGACTCTACAGTACACTCTACAGTACAGACTCTACAGTACACTCTACAGTACAGACTCTACAGTACACTCTACAGTACAGACTCTACAGTACACTCTACAGTACAGACTCTACAGTACACTCTACAGTACAGACTCTACAGTACACTCTACAGTACAGACTCTACAGTACACTCTACAGTACAGACCCTACAGTACACTCTACAGTACAGACCCTACAGTACACTCTACAGTACAGACTCTACAGTACAGACTCTACAGTACACTCTACAGTACAGACTCTACAGTACACTCTACAGTACAGACTCTACAGTACACTCTACAGTACACTCTACAGTACAGACTCTACAGTACACTCTACAGTACAGACTCTACAGTACACTCTACAGTACAGACTCTACAGTACACTCTACAGTACAGACTCTACAGTACTCTACAGTACAGACCCTACAGTACACTCTACAGTACAGACTCTACAGTACACTCTACAGTACAGACTCTACAGTACACTCTACAGTACAGACTCTACAGTACACTCTACAGTACAGACTCTGTACAAGCCAGTGGTCCCCAACTCTGTTCCAGGAGATCTACCTTCCTGTCGGTTTTCATTTCAACCCTAATCTGGCACACCTGATTCTACCAATTAGCAGCTCAACTAGATCTCTAGCTGTTAAATCTGGTGTGCTTTGTTAGGGTATGAGTGAATACCTACAGGACGGTAGATCTCCAGGAATAGGGTTGGGCAGTGCAGGTATAAAGGCTAGAGACCCTGCAGTACAGACTGTAATTAGTGAGAGATGGTTTGCCCCCCCCCCCCCCCCCCCATGGATTTTATAAGGGGACCAGGAAAATAAAGTAGGAGGTTTATGACAGTTGCAGCAGCGGAATCACATGCCTACAGCATAAAACGCATCACGCCAGCAATATCCAGGACAAGTCCGCAGATCTATCTACGGGTGCTAATAGACTTCCGTTCTGCTGGTGCAGAGATTGTTGCGCGATGTCACAGACAATGAGACTGGGATCTATTTCATATGGAAAACCCAAAATAAAGTCTCCCATTTATGTGAAAGCCATCACTCCTCTTAGCCATGGATGTGTGCTTTTCTACATGAGCATGAGACACTCAGAAATATGCATTTCTCTGTTAACCTCTCTGGTTCATCAATCTGTCACAGATACACGTGTACACATATGCACATATGCACATATGTACGCAAGTATGCGCGCACACACACGCACGCACGCACACACCAACACACACACACACACACACACACACACACACACACACACACACACACACACACACACACACACACACACACACACACACACACACACACACACAGTAATTCACAGCACAGGCTGAACAGAGAAGTCAACAGAGGCTAAAAGCCAAAAATTATTAGCATGTGTAAAACAGGGAGACATTTACCTCCTGCAAACTGCAATGGTAGCGGTTCTCCATTTTAACGTTAACAAAGGTTTCCACGGTTTCCTCCCTCCCTCCCCTCCCTCACACCTCCCTCACACCTCCCTCCATCAAGCCCCCCCCCCACCACCCAAGCTGTGGACAGACAGCTGCACATCACAAAAAGCACAGTTTTTCCTCCTCAAGAACAACAAAGACCACGGCATACGCAACTGAGCGCTACAGAGAGCCGCCAGCGGGGGGGCGCTTCAGGGATACGAGCAGCTTCAGGTGAGTACCCCCTGATCCCAAAAAGAGACTTTAAAAATCCCATTTCCTTTAAACGCTCACTTTGCTTTCATCCGCAAAACTGCGCCGACGGCAGACAAAAAATCTCGCAACACGACAATAAAATTCAACATTAAACTCGAGGAAGGGGGACGACGAGGCGACTACACAGAGCTGAACCACGACTCAAGAAACAAGAAAAGACTCGAGTAAAATAAATCACAATAATACAGGCTAACCCACTACCCAGGTCCATGCCCAATCAGGCCCTTATAATACAGGCTAACCCAGGTCCATGCCCAATCAGGCCCTTATAATATAGGGGAACCCAGGTCCATTCCCAATCAGGCCCTTATAATACAGGCTAACCCAGGTCCATGCCCAATCAGGCCCTTATAATATAGGGGAACCCAGGTCCATTCCCAATCAGGCCCTTATAATACAGGCTAACCCAGGTCCATGCCCAATCAGGCCCTTATAATATAGGCTAACCCAGGTCCATGTCCAATCAGGCACTTATAATATAGGCTAACTCAGGTCCATGCCCAATCAGGCCCTTATAATATAGGGGAACCCAGGTCCATTCCCAATCAGGCCCTTATAATACAGGCTAACCCAGGTCCATGCCCAATCAGGCCCTTATAATATAGGCTAACACAGGTCCATGCCCAATCAGGCCCTTACTACAAAAGGTTTTGCTATTGGTGGTGCTTTGTCTGAGTGCAAAGACACCAGATTGATTGGTCCATTATTGACGATGCTGATTTAATTAGTGCTCGTTCACTTTGTCCTGTGTTGAGCATTGAGGTGACGAAAAATGCCCATTTCATGCTGTATTTAATGCAGGGAATAAAATTAACTTTTTCACCCACTGGCCAGAGTGGCTGTTGGATTCTAAAAATCACCATCCATTTTCAACATTTAACCAGCCACATTACCTTTTACAATATAACACAACCTGGCTGGCTACCTGCCACAGTGCCTGCTAGAGTAGAAAATCTACCAACCACAATCACAATTTTACCAGCATCTGGCTGGTGGCAGGTGTGAATTTCACACCCTGATTTAATGGACAATAAAGTATTTAATTCAATTCAAATAGAATGGTACAATAAATTATATTTGAATTGAATAGAATGTATAATAAAGTATTCTATTCTATTGTAAATGAATACAGGTAAATTAAGGTTCGCTGCTGCACAGATATGGGTTAGGGGGGAGCATCAGGTGTGCAGGGTGGGGCCGGGCGCTCACCTGAGGGAGTAGGTGTACCCAGTGTTCTCCGGAGCACACTGTGGGGGGGTGTACGTGTGCAGGTGGGAGTAATCCATGGTCATTCTTCAATCAGACTGTTAGAGCCGTGGGATTGGATGGGAGGGGGGGGGGGGAGCAAAGCTTTAGCCCGGAACTCTCGGTAACGCAAACATGCCTAAACGCGCACGCACACACACACACACACACACACAGACACGTACACACACACACACACGATTGTTCAGCCTGTCTCCCAGCGCCCATCGGGAAGACGTCAGGAATCAGAAGCCACTGAATCTAGTACACGCAACGGATCAGTGACTCTTTGTCTTAGTTATTTCTCTGCGCAATCTCCAGCACCGCGACTCGCTTCTCCTTATCCAACACAGTCAGCGCTGTAGATCTGATCTGGGTTCTCAGCAGAATGCCGTACCAGCAGCAGCAGATGCATGCTGGGATAGACTGCTTGGGAATCCGGAAGTCTGTCTGCACGGACATACACCAGAATGGAGTTTTCCAAAGCAAACCTCGGGATGCACACACCTACGCACGCACTCACACAAACACACAGGCATACCCATCACCTGTGTGCTGCCGTCTGCTCCAGGTAAGCATGCTGGCGTAAACGCAAGCCTACCCATGGGCTCTAACCTCGTGGAGGAGAAAGGCCTGTATCTAAAACCTGTTTAAAGCCAGCCTATGCCAATAACACCAGCAGATACAGGCCTACTGTTATGCAATACAACCTCTATGGCAGCAGCTTAAATCAATGGCACTGCCAATATAAAAATGGCTCTCCGTCAGAGCTCTTAATATTTCACAGTTCACTTTCCCTCTCTGAAAATCCAGGCCTTCCTCCTGTGTGCTGAAATCTTTCATCAATCTGCTTCCAGTGCAGATCAATCAACAACTAGTAACTAACAATGGAGTTCGTCCCTGTCCGTTCTGTCGTGAGGACAGTATCACCACACGGGACAAGGGGGTTAAAGATGGGACTAGGTCTCCTTCCTCGAAATCCACCGACCGTACTCTAGGTAACCTGGGGATTGATGATCTTTGACCAGACCAAACCCAACTTGACTCCCAAAAACTTCCAGCCTCTAAGATTGGACAGAGTTAAGACACGGGCACACAATGAAAACGTCAAATGCTAGAAGATTAAATCTGCACTGGAGTCGGTGTCATTTTTTACACCATCTTGGCTGGCCATCATAACGCAGCTCGTACTGCGCCGTGCAGCTTGGGGAAAACATTTTAAGGTAAATAAATAATTCCATAATATTTAACAACTAATGACTACCCGTGCTGGCTCACCTAACTAATACATATCAGATTTTGGAAGTTGGCATTTCCAAACATTCCCTCTGCAATTTAAGGTTTGGGTCACAACAAAGACCTGTTTCTAAAAGACCCATACAAATACATCCATTCTTAACCATACTATTCCTTCTGTACGTGGTATAACCTTGCTCGGGTCTCTCTAATCCCACAGAAGCCACAGTCTAATGAACTTAAATACGGGAGAGACAGGCTGAACTATTACTGGAAACTCACACTCGCTCTCGGACTCCCCACAGGCGCGCTCACACAATAACACACACGCTGTCGACACATTCAAGTTACTATCAAACACATTGTACATTTTTGATTGTTTTTTAAAATTATTTCTCGATGGCTCCTTCTTTCAGAATAAAGTGTGATAATTGAATACTATTAAAACGTATCAAATAGTGTATATTAAGGTTTAGACTGATTTTGGCAGCCGTATCTGTGAGCTGTCAGATCACGGCTGTTTGGTGTCGTTGTGTGCATTCACGCGATTTGGTTACACGCAGAAATATGAATACCTGCGAGCGGTAATACCCAAACGGCCAACTGCAAGTCAGTCTGCTTGCTGGTTGCTAAATTTAGACTGCAACACTTCAATCGTGTATTCACCCGTAAACACATTCAGATTCGCATTTGTGCGTTACACAAATATTCAAAATCCTCAATATATAATGTTCCAAAATTACCGTACGGTGAAATCCGAAATAAGTGTGTGTCGGATGTGTCTCGAATAAAAGACGAGTGAAATTCATGACCAGAGCACTTGTATTATATTAAAACCCAGGCCCGTGGTTTCGTCGGCTGTCAACACTGACTTCTGAAGAACGGAGCAAAGCAAAATTTAGAAAAACGAACTGAACCTTGAAAATAATCCGCAAAGATACACTACAAGCATGTGCTCCTTCGAAAAATAATGCTGTCAATATCACAAGTTGCTTTGACTTGCCCGTGTTGTGCTGCGAGTCCATTTGTCTTATATTCTTCTGAGCTTAATCCAGTCGTACAAGACTAACACGGCCAAGGAAGATGCGCAAACTTCCAGCCGCATCCCTACACACAAGTCGCGGAACGGTGCATACGGGGTGGGTCCAATGATCCCAACCCTGATCGGCCTCTGTAAATGTTATTTCCCAGAGCAGAGGTAAAAACTTTGCAAGTTGTCAATGTGTAGCCTAATTCTCAGCCACTAGTAACAGAATTCCAAAATGGCTTCCCAGACGTAACAAAGCCAGAAGGATCGCCGCCGAGTTGTTCCTCCCACTGGCAGGACTCGCTATTGTCAGTCAGGGAGCACACTTTGAATCTATTGGAGGAAATCAAAACGCTGCATCCCACCCAACAATGGGAACTTCTTAAGAGAATGATCCAAGTGCAAAATGTGTATGCTATGTAATAAATAGCAACCTACATTAGCATATCATATTTTTAAATAGCCTTGAACTCCCCCCAATGGTTCTGGAACCCCCCTGATGAAAGAGAGTTGTTTTTGTTGGAAAGACGCGTCAAGGACTTCGTGACTCAATCTCTCCTGACACCAAGATGATATTTGGCCAAGTTTTTTCCCCCCAAACCATTTTGTAACATTCAACCCGCCCATAAAACGTAAATCAAATTCGTGAAATGTACTAATTCGTGTGCATTTTCCATAATTAAGCAGAATGCATTGCATACATATTCATCAAACAGCCAGAAGTTATGTTTATAAATAAATAACTTTTTTTTCTCCGCCGGTTTATTAACTACAAGTTGAATTGATGAAATCTCGGCCGTTGTCCGCGGCACCATGTCGCTGTCACATTTCTGTTGGCTGCGCAGCTGTTTACTCCGATCACTCGAGTCATTTATAACCGAGAGGTGGCTCCTGTTACGGACCACGCAGAAGTGCGGAGTCGGAGTGAACGCACGCAAGAGTTTGCCATTCGCCTCCCAGTATTTCCCCTGCTACGAAGGGGCAACACTGCACAACATGGCACGCCAGTCATAAATCTGATTCAACGATTAACATACCGAAGGACAACAACGCCAAATAATGTCGCTTGACTGCTACAGATTTGTGTCAAACTATACATACAATAATTAACGTAGGGCTAGCCTACATTTCTGAATTATTTGTTATTGTCAGCGTTTCAAGTATAATTATTCAAAAGTTCCACTTGTTTACCGTTTTTATTACAACAAATTTACAATATAGCCTAATTGAGATATATTGTAAATGTGTTGTAGGCTAATAAAAACAGCAAACAAGTGAAACATTTTAATCACTTGAAACGCTGATAACAATAATTCAGAAATGCAAATAAATAAGTGCCATAATACACTGCCCGGCCAAAAAAAAAGTCGCACACTGTAATATTTTGTTGGACTGCCTTTAGCTTTGATTATGGCGCACATTCGTCGCGGCATTGTTTCGACAACCTTATGCAACGTCACAACATTTATTTCCGTCCAGACTTGCATACATTTTTGGCCGAGATCTTGTATTGACGACGGGAGAGTTGAACCACTCCGTGAAGTCTTCTCCAGCACATCCCAAAGACTTTCAATGGGGTTAAGGTCAGGACTCTGGTGGCCAATTCATGTGTGAAAATGATTCCTCATACTCCCTGAACCACTCTTTCACAATTTGAGCCTGATGAATCTTGGCATTGTCGTCCTGGAATATGCCCATTGATGGGATAACCTGGTCATTAAGTACATTCAGGTACTCAGCTGACTTCATTTTTTTGCTGCGTTGCTGAGCCTAGACCTGACCAATTGAAGCAACCCCAGATCATAACACTGCCTCCAGAGGCTTGTACAGTGGGCACTATGCATGACTGGTGCAACTGCGACTTTTTTTTTGGCCGGGCAGTGTATAATGCGCATATAGTAGCCTACTCACCCATCAGAAAACTGCCTATATGCCAAATGTCAAGTCAAAGCGATAAACCGTACTGTATTACGGGTATAACAGCTATCCTAACTGTGTACAACATTAAACGTAATGAGCAATACACATCAACCGAAGAAACTAAACCATTTTGGCATTTTTGCTTTACTGTCCTTGTAATTGGGTGTTTTTAACCAAAAGAGACATGCTCACAAGTTCCTGGTCAGTAGCAATATTGACGCCACACTAAAAAAATTTTGTGTGTCATGATTCCATCCAACCATGGTCACTTCCTGATAGGGGACGCGACATTTTAGTTTTCTGCACGTACACTCGAAACTAGTAGAACTGTAACTGTAGCCTGTTACCTGTGCATTGTATAATTTGACTGATGTGATGGTCAATTGGAAAACAGAAGTATAACCTTTTGTCTGTACAGTGAGTTTTTTTTCGGACCACAGTTTACTTACTTATCAATAGCCTACATTTGATTATTAAATATAGCCTCACAAATTTAACCTTTATTGAACCAGGAAGTCCCTTGATATAAAATCTCTTTTTTGAGAGACCTGACCAAGACAGCAACCACCAAAAGAAAAACATTAATACCACAATTCACATAGACAGTTAAAACAATGACAATCTTCACCAAAAGTGCTATGCACAAGAGTAATACATTACTTCAGTAGAATAAACATATCTAATTTAAGATAACATTAAATGTTATTCCATGGTGCCAAGTAAGAAAATGACACTTTCTCAAATTTGGAGATTGCTATGGCAACTTTAAAAACAGGCCACTGAAAAGACCACAAATTGGAACAGCATTCATTAGAAGACAGAAGGCCACTTACATAAAGAGGCCGTCTACCCAGACCGGTTCAAGAAAGTTCAAGAAAGAGAAAGTTCAAAAAACAACAGTTCAAGAAAGCCCGGCCCATGAGTTTATGTTATGTATTACATGGCTATATGAAGTACCACATACAAGTAAAACTTTCCCATAAAGTAAACACAAGACACTTTGGTAAACAAATAAAAATCACTTTAAAAAATCTCTCCAGTATCATATTTTTACCTATATATATATATATATATATATATATATAAACTAATGGTGCCCTCTACAAGTGCTTAGGACCAGCCTAAAAGTTAGCATAAGGCGCAATGATTTACTGACTGACTTTGAATATGTAAACCTGAGGGACGTATGATACAATGAATCAAACCTGCATAGCACCCTGGATGCAGCATGCAAATACAGTACATCCCCATAGCCGATTATAGACAGAAAGGTGGCTTTGATCGGTTTTTGTCCGCCCAAAAAGGAAAAACTGTGCTTGCTCCTGAAATGACAGCCCTGTGTTAGTTTGTGACAAAATTTTAAACGTGTGTCTCGCAGCAGTGTCATCAAGCCAAATAACCAAACATTTTAATAAGGACACCTTTTCAATTAAAAAAAAGGTGTCCCCCAAAACAACCAATATGGTATTCCACCAGTACCGGGGTTCAAAATGCCACCTGTAACACAGTCCTCCACAGTCCAGAAAGCATAGCTCCAGCTAGTCCTCTGTTACCGTAACGTTACACGATCAACCAAGCGACGTGACAACACCAGCCTACATTGTTACTTCCCACTAAATGCTCAACTGAAAGTTTGGGATTTCCCAAGATAAAGCACCAACGCCACCTGCCGTCAGACTTTAGATTCAGATT
Source organism: Synaphobranchus kaupii (assembly GCA_029718625.1). NCBI lineage: Eukaryota > Metazoa > Chordata > Actinopteri > Anguilliformes > Synaphobranchidae > Synaphobranchus > Synaphobranchus kaupii. The sequence continues at coordinate 35,067,975 of CM056387.1, forward strand.
GATTATGCAGGCAGAGATTGTCACATTATAGCCTACCAATTGTAGCGCCGCATTTTTTGTAATGACAAACTCCACTGCCTATGGAATTCTTGAGTGGGAGGGTTCCCGGGAAATGTGAATTAACGAGTGATTGAGTTAACTTGAAATAGAAACATTTAAAGCACTTTTAACTACGTAGAAATGTAATAACTAGACTACGCCTACATTTAACAAATAAGAAGAAAAAACACAAATTATGCATAAGGATATGTGTAGCTACACAAAATGGGAAGCGTGAACAGGCTACATTTTGAGTAGGCTAAGGGTAGCCTGAGAGCTACTTAGTAAAGTAACGTTTGCTTAGCGAAACAAGCCACAATTCACGTCAATGACAGAATTAACAAGTTGCCCACTTAAACAGAAACAAAGTTAAGGGAGGCTATACTTTGCTTAAACGACATAAACTAACCTAGTCAAGGGGCGATGGCACAGGGTGTGTAGGTTTAGTATAAGCTCGTTGCCTGGGTAAGCTACTTAATTTAGATAATGCTTGCTAGCCAATGTTACCAATCATTTGTCACTGTATCGCCTAATCGCCTATAGGCTAAACTGGTTCTCTCCGTTAGAATATCGTTAGCTAACGTTAACAAACTAGCAATCATGTATGTTTAGCAATGGCACTTTTCAGCGTTGAGATACAGCTTGATATTATTTTTTAGAAAATAAAGCACAATTCACAAAAAAAAACCTACCGTGTGTAAAATCCAGACAACTTGGGATCTATGATAGCCTACTCCCACGGGAGTAGCCTAATAGGCAAAATTGAGTCCGCTTTTCCCACGCGAGTGATGTTCCGCAAAAATAAATCCGACTCTAGATAACAAGTAAGCAGGCAAGAAGTATAACTTGGGTGAACCAATACGTTATATTCGTCAGTCGACACTGAAATTAACTTCACGTGAAGAAGGGTTGAAACTTCAGTTCTTCTTCCCAAGTTGCCCGCTACTTTAGCCCAACCCAACCCACTGTACTTTGCTTTATTTTCGGAAAGACGGGGAGCACCCGTTATTGACGTCACTAAACCGGAAACTGTTTCCAGAGGCCTACTGTCAGTAGCTACTGTCCAATGTCATACAAAGCAACTTTTCTCTTAGCAAGGCTACATTTGTAGCAACAGTCAAAACAAACGTGGCAGGGGGAGCTGACGTGCTCAAACGTCAAAGCTCATTTTTAACAATCTCACATAGGCTATGATTAATTTATCTCTGGGAAAACATTGTTTGACATTGTATCTTAAGTGTATCCTTAATTTAACATAAGAAAACAGCGGAAAGAAAGAAGTGGTAGGCCTACCACGTCGGTAATAATCTACGTGTGCGTGTGTGTTAGGCCCCGAGGCCCACAGAACGGTTATGCCTCCAACATAATGCGTTATCCGGAATAATGGCGTAGTCTACAGGCTATAGCCTACTACTACTAGCCTACTACTAGTAGGTAGCATACTACTACTATAAGGTAGTATACTACTACTAGTAGGCTACTACTACTGCGAATAATAATAATAATAATAATAATAGGCTAATAACAACATAATAATAATATAATCATCACGACAAACATTCTTATAATATTCATTGCTGTGTATTACTATATTATTATATCTATTATAATTATTATCAATGATACAATTGTACAATTTAGCCTATATATTTTTTTCATTTAGCAGGTCCTATTACCCAGAGACAGAACTACAAAGATCAGGAATATTTAAATTCGGTAATTCAGAGGGGAGGGGGAAGGCGGGGTAAACTTGACACTAAGTGTAAAAAGTTCACCCTCCATTGACAACATGTGAATTATCCCAATGCACATTAAACCAGAATATGCAGACAAGAAAAAACTTCCCAAATGAGCATTAAGCTACATTATTTAACGAGGCTACATCAAAGAACCACATAAATGGAACTAATAAAAATGTTTCGCCGAAAATTATAGGATAGAGGTCACAGATATTGGCGTGATAATATGCATATTTTGCATAGGGGTAACACAACAAACAAAATAACCAATGAAAATATAGCCTGACAAATCAGGACCAAATACGCCTACGCCTGGTAGAATGACTGCAATGCTGTCTTCATTGTATTGCATTGTAGGCTACCTGTCGTCACGTGATTCCGTTGCCATCCCAGGGCGTGCCAGACATTCTTTTCAGTGCTGCCGTGCACTTTTCGAAACAAAGCGACCAGTTCTCAAAAGAAATTGTGACATTTCAGAACACTAACGCCTGCTGTTATAAAAACTAAAGAGAAAATGATTAATTTCGGGAAAGCAACAATATTGGTTTCCATCATATGTTCACTTGACGCCTCGACACAACTGCCTCGCGGAGTAGATCGTTGTAAGTAGCCTATAGCCTCTTTTTGGGTATTACGTGTAAGAAAAGACACTACCTGTTTGCGGTGTATAGCCTACAGCCCAGTATGTAGGCTATTTTAAAAACATCAGCGCAAATAGGCCTATAAGCGAATGTGTAGGCTCTGCAGTTTTTGTCGGCAGAGTTAATTCACTTCAGTCCTTCTTGACAGATGCATATTGTGAGAGCTGTTTGGCCACTACACAAGGTATGGTTGCTCTTCTGTCTATACATTAATTTGCATTTCCACAGTCGTAAATAAGCCTAGGCCTATAACAGGACGTTTTCCGCACAGAAATGGAAACTATTGAGAGGAAACTGTCTTTGGGATCCAGACCACAACTTGTTGAAAGAATGATCGACGATGTCCTCTGTGAAAGTGCCTCCTTTCAAACACATTCTCATCTCCCAGTCGACCAGTTGAGAGCGGCCTGCAAGCACCTGTTGGGTAAAACGCGCTCTTTCCAAGCCCCTAATTTCATATTTTTTGCCCATATACAGAAAAAATGGAAGATTACATGATCATATAGCCTAAATCCATAATGTTCAGATTGTTTGAAACACTGCATATGATTTACAGATGTCCACGGTGAAGAATTCCGTGATGCACTGCTGCGCAGGGAATCCGAACGCCTGGACATTCTATTGTGCTACGAAAGCTCTTTAGCATGTGTCGGAGTGAAAAGACACACCGACCAGGTAGACATAAAATAAATTATAAACCATACAATTGGAATATGGTATTTATAAAAGTCCATGTCTGAAATATTCACATTTAAAAACAAGGTTTACCCTATTGTTCAACTTGTGTATGCAGTAGCCTATGTGTTTTTTTGTTGTTGACGATATTGATGTTCTATGTTCACTCTCCAATGGCAGAACAAGAATTCCTTCACGGACAATGACATGGAAGCACTGCTACAGCAGAACAGCGCGAATTTGCGCACTGCGCGGCCAGTCCACACCAACATTACGAAGACGCATTTAAAGGACGAACTGTAAAAACATGGCCAAGCGCTGATGGACGGAATATAATCGTTACATCTTAATAGGCGTAATAGTCGTCAGTTAGGCCCAATACAACACACAGACATAACAGTTGTGATCAATTTAATAATTAATTATAGCCTATAATTTATTACGGAAATGAAATATTTCGTTCTTTGGGCAAACAGGGCTGTATACATTTATATTAAAACAGCGACATCCAGTGGCTGTACTACATGAGTACTAAATGTGTTGAGTTTGTGGTTTGAAGTGAAATTATTTGTCATCTGATATTTCTGTAAGAGGTCATGGGCAACAAATCAATTAAAAAATAAATAAACGTCCCTAGATTTCTATATAATGCATTTACATCATAGGCCGACATGTTTCATTTGGGTAGATAACTAGTAGTTTGAAATATTTAACAGTAAAATCTCCTTAAAATAATAATTCAAGAAGCAGTTTTCAGTCCTGGTTCTAAACCCTCTAAAGCAGGGGTGTCAAACTCCAGTCCTGGAGGGCCGCAGTGTCACAGGTATTTGTGGTTTCCTTTCAATCAGCACCCAGTTAAAGCATTGAGAACAAGGTGTGTGGACTTCTTAGCCAATTAGTGACTTAAATTAATCACTTGTGCTTAAACGCACCAAAAACCAGCAGACACTGCGGCCCTCCAGGACCGGATCTTGACACCCCTGCTCTAAAGTTTAGCATAGTTATTTAGTTTGTAGTTGTGTAGTATTAAAATACAATTAAATAGCTACTAAAATGCTTTCTTGCAAATGAGTTGCTTCCAGCATCTATAGCCTAAATGTGATATTTTTTTCTTTCACTACATGATCCGTTTTTGCAAGATGACTTGGGGAGCAAGTTTGGGTGGGAGAACATTTGTCTTCGTTTTCAGAATTCTTCATGAAAATGTGACCACAGAACAAATAAGCCCGCGTTTCCTCTACAACAAGTCGCTACAGTATTGTGGAGAGATTTACAGTAGCCTAGGCTTCGCTTTGGAGCAAGAAGTAAATATTTGCCATTCAAAATCAATTCGCTGAGGGACGCACTGAGTACCAGGCGTGGTCACTACAGTGTGGTTGCTAGGAGGCGCTGTTGCTGCCGGAAGATGGCGGTGAGCACCTACTGTATGGGGACAGATCTGGCAGTTATCTCGATGGCTAGTAACTATACTCTACTGAGTATATGGTACAAATAACCAGAACCAGACAATAATAGGCGTCATCAGAAAACCAGGATTGGGTATCCGGTCACATAGGACAGAAGAGCGAAACACTGACATTAGCGTGGAAGTGGATGCCACAAATAACTGAGGTAAGGCGAGGGCTTGATTTGCCATGGATTCATAGTGTGTGTGAAACGCCGGGCATCAACTACGTTAACGTTAGCTAGACAGCAGTTTAACATGTCATATTTTAACTGCCTTTCGTTTTTAATGATAATTTCAAAATTAAATAGATTATTGTCATCAGTTATAGCCAAATCAATACGCAGAATTCATTTATGAGCTCGGTAGCTAGCCAGGGAACTAACGTTACAGTAGCTAGTTATTCGGGCGAAGTGCGAACTGGAGCAATTCTGTGACCCAGTGAAGCTTCACTGGTACCTAGTCACGGATTATCCAGGTAACTAACCAGCCAGCATTTACGTTACGTTTCTAGCTAACGTTAGTTATATACTAGCAAGGAATTAGCGACGTTGGAGATTGAATACATCCTTTTTAAGTTGGCTTGCTAACATTAGCTGTCTAATTTGTGTCCGACTCGCTACCAATACCATTATGAGCAGATGTTTTACAGATGCTCTAGTTCGCTAGACAGCCATCAATTGTTTCGGCCACGACGCCTGAGATTTTTTGAAGGCAGGAACTGGAACATTTGCTTCATCCCTCAAATAGTGGGGCGAAATTTCTGGAAACGAGGGGTGATAATGATATGACTGCTGCATGGTGATAATGATTATGGTGGGACTTACGGTGACGAATAAGAGGGGGGCCGAAATGATTGTGCCTATTGGTAACAAAAGAGGAGTGGGGGTTTCAAAGAATGGTCGCTGAATATGTAGTACTTGCTCTTTCCTTTTATGGCAGCATATTTTAGAGACGTAGGCTATGGTCAGCACACTGGCCGCTCAACGTCCCTTTCCACTCTGCTACACCTGGAGTGCGTCCTGACGCGCGTGCGGTCGTTGTTGTCAGGGTTCTACCCCAAGGTGAGCGACAACAAAGGGGATGACATCATTTCTGAGAGGGAAATAGGGCGCCGATGGAGGTGGGCTATGTGGCTGTAATAATCTCTTGGGCCTCCCCGCACAATACTCATTCTAAACCACCACCACCACCAAAATATTAAATAAGTAAATCCATAAATAAACGTATAGCCTAAATACATACATAACAAATAAGTAGGTAAGTAAATAAAATACTGCAGACAAGAAGGTATAAGAAACTCTATAGGTTGAAGCAATCCCGGAAGGACAATAGACAAGGAGAGTAATCTGCCCATTTTGCTCTTTCAGTTGCTCGCGGCTTGACGATCTGGGAGCAGCCCCGGTTCTAGACTGCTGTGATTGGGGGGGCAGACAGAAATTTGGGGGGGGCACCTTTTTATATAGGGCACTGTGTGTGCCATACAATTCCCAGGCTTTTTCCCCTCGTTTGCATATATTTGTGTGTGTGTGTGTGTGTGTGTGTGTGTGTGTGTGTGTGTGTGTGTGTGTGTGTGTGTGTGTGTGTGTATCCTTGCAACCACACGCACGTGTGTCTAGATGGGAGCAAGGCGGCAGGCCTATGATATTATATACTTAGACTTCCAAATGCATTTCAGAGTGGGTTCGGAACTGGTTACGGGATAGAATACAAAGGGTAGTAGTAGGAGGGATCTTATCTGAGCAGGGTAAAGTGGGAAGTGGAGTTCCACAGGGTTCGGTTCTGGGTCCACTGCTCTTCCTCATTTACATAAATGACCTAGATGCGGATATTGAAAGTACATTAGTTAAAATTGCGGATGATACAAAACTGGGAGGTTTAGCCAACTGTCTGGAAGCTACTAAGGTAATCCAAGAAGATTTAAACAAATTCCAGAAGTGGGCAGAAACCTGGCAAATGAAATTCAATATAACTATATGTAAAGTTCTACATGTGGGGAATAAAAACATAGGGCAGGATTACTTTATGCGGGGTACAAAACTAGAATGTGCACATGCAGAAAAAGACTTGGGAGTAATAGTCGATCAAAGCCTATCAGGGTCTGGTCAATGTGCTGTAGCGGTAAAAAAAAACTAACAGGATGCTGGGATACATAGCCAGGAGTATTGAGTATAAATCTAAGGAGATCATACTCACACTATACAATGCCCTTGTCAGACCACACTTAGAGTACTGTCTGCAGTTTTGGGGACCTTACTACAAGAAAGATATAGAGGCGCTGGAAAAGGTCCAAAGAAGGGCAACCAGATTGATCCCGGGTATAAAAGATAAGTTTTATGAGGAAAGGCTTGAAATGCTAGGACTTTTCAAGCTTAGTAAAAGGAGACTTAGGGGGGATTTGATTGAGGCGTTTAAATTTATTAAAGGGATCAACAAAGTGAACTACAGGAAATTATTCAAGTTGAGCTCGGTTAGCAGAACGAGGGGGCATAAATGGAAACTGGCAAAGAATACATTTCTCACAGACACTAGGAAATATTTTTTCACACAGAGAGTGGTCAATACGTGGAATAGCTTGCCTGAACATGTGGTGGAGGCAGAAACACTGGGGGTGTTCAAGGCCCGGCTTGATTCAGTGTTAGACACTATTAGTACAGTTTAGAGGTAAGAATAGACAAGCGTTGGGCTGAATGGCCTGTTCTCGTCTTTCCTTGTTATGTTATGTTATGTTATGTTATGTGTGTAGGGGTGTTCAGAGAGGCCACTATTTGTATTTCTTGAGGCCTAATTATGCGTGTTTGTATTCAGATAAAAATGAAGTTAGCACAGTTTGCAGCTCTGCAACAAAAAAAGAAGGAAACTTGGCAGACAATACTGTTTTTTGGCACTGACATTCCTATTGTTGGAATATTAAATAATTTAACTCACTTTTCTATAATAGCCTAACATAATATTTGAAGTATAACAACAGTCTTACATGTTGTGCAAAAGTAGAAGGCTAACAGCAGAGCTAACTATTGTATACCACCCTGGCAAATGACAGCTGCTTTATGCAAATAAAATGGGGTAAGCTCCACAAAATTAATTATGTTGTACCAAAGTGAAATAAGGTTATCCCTTTAAATAAAAGCTGAGTGTGCTCTTTAGCTAAATCAAGAAAAAAAAAAAAGTCTTTGTCCCAAACATGGGGCTTACAGTTGCCTACATCACCCATTCGGTGATTACGCTGAACTACCACTACACCGAATCTCAGGACTGTTTTCAAGAAATAAAGCAGCAAGCACTTTACAAACAAAGGTAATGTCAAAAAAAAAGAAAAGATTTGTAGGCTATGGTTTCTCTTAAAACTGTTGGAGATTTCTAACAATATGGTTAAAAGAAAAAAGAAGGCCTAGCTATTCCCACTGCAAAACACAAAGTAATTGCCTCAAAGCATGAGTCTTCTGTTTGTTTTCATAAAAGCCCTAACAAACTCATCCAAATCAATACTCTTGGTTATTAATTTTTCATGTGCCAGAATCACCAAATTCCTTTTTCTCTCATGCAGCATTGTGCGGCGGAAGGGTGTTAGGACACGTGTCAGAGTGGAGAAAGAACTCTCACATGATGCTGAGGATACTCCAATCACCAGTGCAGTTGCATACACTGCATGTAGCTCTGGAAAGGCTTCCTTATAGCCCTGTATATGTCGACACACTGTTGACAGGTCCGTGTCAGTGGAGAACTTCTTGAGCAACATGGATTTTGCCACATCAATTTCATTTTTCAGACTATTGGTTGTTGCATCAGTACCGGCAAGTAGCTGCAGCGGTTTCAATAGGGCCAACTCTAGAAAAGACGTAGACTGGGGAACAAGACAGCTTACTGCCCTCAAAAACCTGTCCTTAATCTCTGCAATAGCTCTGTCCAAGATGTTTAGGAGGGCTCTTCTCAAAGACTGGCTGGGAGTGTTGGAGGAATCGGACTCAGTGTGACCAACGGTGGAGAGAACAAAACTGTCTATGAGCTGTTTGCTCATTGTTCTCCTTCTTTTTGTAGCAGTGGGGCTGTCTAATATCTCAAAATTATCCCATGAATCATCTTCTCGGATATCTTTTAAAGCTTGCAGTGAGGCACTGATAACCTCCCCAGCACTGCAAAGATCCACAGCCTTAGCCTGCAGAATAGAATTTGCTGGCTTCAAGACACCAAAAACTTTGATGAGGAATTTACCAATTTCAAAAAAATGATGCTTCCTGAGTTGTACTTGGAGCCCTGATGCCTCTGTGCATAAAGCCATTGCTGCCACACTATCTTCAGAAATCGCTGACAAAATGTTCAAGATGGCATCCATTGTCTACCAGACATTTTGTTACATCATTATGACTGGTCCACCGTATCTCGAGTAACCTTTTAAGAGAGGGTGCATTATAGTTCTGGGCTACATAATGATGGCGAACGAAGGAATGTAGTGAGCCGGAGAGTTCAAAGAATGTTTTGGCGCATGGCTCTTCCTGAATGGCATGCACCACTGCTAGGTGCAGCTGATGGTTGTAGCAATGTACATAAGGAATGAGCCTGCCAAGCTTCTGTTGCAACAATGCTTGAACCCCACCCCTGATCCCACTCATGACTGATGCGCCATCATAACATTGGCTGATTATATTATCAGCACTGTAACCTTCACTGGACAGGTGTTTGAGCATTTCTGTTGTTATATATTCTGCATCCAACCCACTCAAGTCCAGTAAACCAATCAAATGCTCCTCAGGAACTGAATTACAGACAAACCGAATCACAAGTGAAAGATTCTCAACATTGCACCCTACTGTATCGGCATTATCATATTTTCTTTTCACCTCATGCAACACCATACTGGCTAGTGTTAATTATCTCATTTTGAATGCCTTTTGATGTGTACTTTGCATTCTGAGGGATGTTTTTTGCTATTTCAGCAAGTTTGGAATCCTTAGCCAGAGTGTACTCAAACAATTTCAGGAACAGCCCAGCAGAGCCACTGTCATCGTTTATTTCGGACTGACTTTCAGTGCTTCCACGAAAAGCAAGTTCGTTCACAGCCAGAAACTGCACCACTTCCCCTATGCTTCTGATGTAGTATCGGTTTTTCTCAACCTGTGTTTTTCCCAAGAGACATGATATAGTGTCAGCAGTTTCCACTCTCGTCTTGGTAAAAACTAGATCTCTGTCATTTGTGCTTGAAAACTTGCAACAGGGGAAGCAGAAACATGCATCTAGTTTCACTGAATATTCTAGCCATGATCGTGACTGATACCAGCTTGGGTTGAAAGAACGAGCCTTTTTGCCAAACTCCCGTTTGGGAAATACTTTTAGAACTGGCTGAGATGGTGTGTTATCATTTAAATCGTGGCCGAGATCCACGGAGGCACCCCCGACTGCCTTTTCTTCCAAACTGGGACCGGGCACAGGATCCGATACTGAGCATGAAGATTCTGAACTTTTGTACAACTAGAGCTGCATTTGTGTTAACATTACTGTGCTTTGGTTTAGTAATCAAAAATCGATGCATAATGATTTAGGCTAATACCGAATAAGCAAGTAGGCTAACTGTCACCAAAAGGAAAGAAGAACCGTGGAGCACAGAGAATAAGAAAAGAAAGAAAAACACATTAGCGACCTAACCGTTAGTTAGCTTTAGCTATAACGGTGACAATTAGCTAGCTAACAGTTAACGTTACCTAGCTAGGTTAGCTAGTCTAACGTAAACTAGTACTGTAGCTAGCTAACGTTGCGTAAAACCACCACCACTAAGCCCCTCAGACAGTAATAACACTAAACCACTAAAATGAAACAACAAGACAAGACTCAAAATACACAGGCTTAATTATAAACTTTTAAACAGAATAACTTTTAGACCTATATTATTTTTATTTATTTTTGCTGTGGGCAAACGTTAACCTCTTCAAGTGACAGACAAACACCGACAAATGTAGAGAGTGACAGCAGATCGGTCCGTCTCCCAGTTTTAAACTGCCAAACCAACCAATCAGAAATACATTGCCAAGTTGTTGTTTTTTGATATTTTGAATAGAACATTATCTCCTGAACTGAGAAAGAATGCAAAATATCGGTTAAAAAAAAAAAATAATAACTTGGATTTTTTCTAGGGATCGATCAAAGCAATTGATTATTTTAAGTCAATGGTCAAAGTTTTGGGGGGGCACAGCAAAAATTTGGGGGGGCACGGCCCCCTCTGGCCCCCCCCTAGATCCGGCCCTGGGGGAGGCTGATAAGCACACACCTAAACATTGCCTCACTGAAAGCTGCTCTGTTGGAGGACTTCCTCTTCAGTACTCATTTTCCTGTAAGCTGCTAAGAGAACAATGTCCTGGTTTTAAACGGTTGTGCGCAACGTAAAAGGCTATTGTTGTGCACTGTGTGTTGACAGGGTGTCAAGGTAGGGGGCACAGAAGAGGGATGGAGAGCTACGAAGAGTTCTACTTCAGCAGCCTGGCCCGGCTACAAACCGACGGAAGGAAGAAGACTAGCCGCGTAGCCTCCGGCCAGCAGAGGGCGCTCTCCCTCATCCGGTTTCATGGAAGGGCTGTACTGTTACCTGTGGTGAGGAGCTGAGAACACCTTTTGGGTGGTACACAGCCATGCTCACCATGCTCAAGTTGTGCACCTTTGTAATCCACTCGTATGCATTTTTCAGTGAACCCTTTGTGGCTTATGTCATACAAATCTGCAGTTGCATGGTAACCAAATATAAACCCCACTGGTGCACACATGCTATACGCACGCATGCGCACACGTGCTTATGCATACACACTTCAGTTTCTCAGTTCTGAGTGCAATGCTCAACACAACGCCAGCTGACCCAGGTTTCCACGGTCCTGTCTTTTATCTCCAGATGAGAGACACCATCATTTCGCTGCAATTTAACTACATCACCTCTGGACAAATATTTCAATAAATCTGAAATGAGGGGATTGTTGGCCTTTTGGCATGTAGTCAGGGGGGTTTATATACCTTTGTGGTTTTGGAGTGTGTCTTTCCAGTTAGTTATTTATTCATGAACTTATTGAATTTTTGAAATTAATATGAGCACCATATTTTGGGTATTTATTATTGGTATTTGCCAAATAGTCTTAAAGCTGCAGTAGGCAAGTTTGAAAATATACAAGGCAAAAAGATTTCCTCCTTTTTCTCTCCTCCCTTCTATCTCTCTCCTAAGCCCCTCCCACCAAATGATGCTCCAGTGCATGCACGGAGACAGGCAGACAGGAAGGGGTTTATTCTACGGGTAGGATATTTTGCTTGTAGATAGTTGCCCTGATTGGTAGCTACATAGCTAGCCCTCATTAGTGGTTTTTAGAAGACCGGGTTGAGATTTTTTGACAGCCTAATACAGAGCCCAGGAGAAACCAGATTTTTTCCCAGAACACTTGATTTATTGATAGCTGCAGGAATATAATGAGTAAATTTAATAACTTTGCCAAAATTACATTGAAAAAATCTTGCCTACTGCACCTTTAATAGAATATTTTGGAAAATGGCTGAGTGTGTGTACAGAGATTGTAACATTACAGAAACAAAAAGAACAGAACTCACCCCAGTAGATAGGAAACTGTCTGTAGGCCCACACCAGCCCTTAAACAAAAACAAGGCAAGAGATTGTTAAACCAGGCCAGTTTCAGGACATCATCCAAAGTGTGTTATTAGATATTTAAATGAGTAGGCTAATGGCCGCACGCTCTTCGGGTGAATCATGGAGAAGAGCAGCAGCACTGCATTACATTGAGGCTTTTAGCAGACGCTGTTATCCACTCGCATAAGTGCATTAAAAAGGCTTAGAGCTGGAGCCAAGTAATTAGGGTCCCAACTGATAGCATCTGCAGGGCCTATTGGTGTCAGGTGGGCAGATCTTGCTCTGATGGTTTGTCAATTGAGTTTACTGAGGGCCGCAGGGTAAATGAAGACGCGGGAGCCAGGGTGTGTGTTTGTGTCAGTGTGTTTATTCAGTGTGAGAGTAGACATGTCGTGTTTGGTGGGCTTTATGAGAAGGTGTGTGCATGGGCAGTTGGATTGTCATGGGAACTGATGGAGTAACTGACTGACCGACTGCCTGTCTGACTGACTGGCTGGGTGATTGACTGACTGGCTGGCTGATTGACTGACTGGCTGGTTGGCAAAATGCGTGTGTGGGAATGCATGCATGCCTGTGTCCTTCAAGTTCCTCTCAAAGTTCCTCTGAAGTTGTTGTGTCAGTGCAAATAACATGATTTAAAATGACCGCTGGGGTATTTTCCATTGGCCTAAAAAACCAAGAACAGTATCAACCAAGGCTGACACTGAGATCTAATGGGCCCAGCATGGACCCCGAGGCTGCTGTAATGATCCTTAATGCGTTTGCTGACTATTTCATTCAGAGAAGAGCAGACTTCACAAACCCCCCGTCTGTACTGTAAATGGTGCAAATCCATTTTAAACAGAGCAGTCTCCCGGAAACCTGCACTCCATAATCCCAGAGAGGACAAATTTACAAAGAAACGCTTTGATATTCCTGTGCAAAGCCTTAGCAGTTAACTAAGTTAATAGCTTTTCCATAGTATTAAGTTAAATGTTGTGCGTGTATGTGATGTCATCATTTGGCTCCATGCTTTTATTACATACTGATGTCTGTTGCTTGAAAGAATAGCTTTTTTTGCCGTTTGTGCTTAATGGAGCGGAGATGCCTTATGCTTTGTTCCTATGTGTGTGTGTGGTTGTGTGTGTGTGTGTGTGTGTGTGTTTGTTTTCCCAGCTAAGCGAGGACCAGCGCAGGGAGATGGCGCAGTACAGACAGAGGGCTGCGCAGCTGGACGCTGAGAGACAGAGTTTGCGCAGGCAGAGTCTGTTGACCCAGGTTCAGGACATTCTGGACGGTGTGCAGGTGAGTCAGTGGAACTTGACATTATTAAAGCACACACAGGTGAGTCTCTTATCACAGGACAGCAAACAGGTGATTGACCAATCCCAGCAGAGCACACACAGCCACGCCAAGCATGTCTGACATACAGATACATGCTGCGGGTTTGGGTGAAAAGTCATTGGCGTTCCTACTTCCCAGTGAACGCATCAGAAACACAAAAGAGCCGAGAGCTTAAGGAGGCAGGAGGTACTGTTTACTGTCTGCATGCTTGGAGATGGGGGCTATTCATTAACTAGGCAATCAGTAATAAGCCACACACTCACACTCTCTCTCACACACACACATGCTTTCCCTGCTTACACAAGGCTGTGTTCTGGACCAGTAGGGACATGGCAACTTCAGCGCATCGTTTCTACTGAGTAAGAAAACAGCATACCGACTACATATCCCATAATTCATCGCTGCAGCCTGCACAGTCCTTATCTGAATCCAAATCTGCTGAATGGAAGGCAAAACTGCTTACCCCCCCCCATTCCTACTGAATTGGACTGGGAGGCATGTATGAATGCTCTTAATCTGAATCCTACTGAAATGGACAGAACGTAGTACTGCACATATGTAAGAGCCCTGAATTTAGAGAGCACAGAGCCGGCTGTCAGTCATTTTCATTTCACACACGGTAGTTCCAGGCGACACGCGTTCACACTGAATTCAGAAGTCATGCCACGTGAGGTTCTGAACTGATGACCTCATCTTACGCTGTAGCCCTGAGGTGACCGAAGCCCCTCCCCCTCTCTCTGATCACCAGGTGCGTCAGGTGCCGGAGGAGGAGGAGCACTCCCAGACTCCTCCCACACGCTGCTCCCCAAAGCCAGAGTTCCCGAACGGCTTCGCCCTGTCCCCCCGGGGTGTAAGGGGGGTCGGAGTTACTCCGTGTGCCACTAACGGGGGCGTACCCCAAGAGAAGGTGACCCCCGTGTTCCAGAACGGGATGAGAGGGGAGGCGGGGGAAGAGTGGGGCGATGGGGGAGAGGAAGGGGGCGTGAGCCTCCAGAGCCTGCTGAAGAGGTCCCCGGAGTCCATGGAGGGGGAACAGGGCTGGCGGGAGTCCCGGGGCAGCTGCAGGGCCTCGCCCGCAGCCACGCCCATCAACGCGCTGAGAGAGAGCATCTCCGATAAGGAGAACGAGAGTAGCAGAGGGCGGCCAAGCCTCGCCCCAGACCACGCCCACCCAGGCTCGCACCCGAGCGCCTCCCCCGACCCACTGCCGGGCTTCGCGGGGCCTTTTGCCCGGCTGCCCAGCCCGGAACCCAGCATGAGTCCCCGCCCACACCGCCGCAGGCCCCGCCCTGTTTCCGCCGGCAACATCTTCATGTCCTTCCCCGCGTACGCGGCGGAGCAGGAGAGGGGCGCGCTGGCGGGATGGGGGCCCTCGGGGAACGCCCCGCCCTCCGAGTTGAGGTCCCCGCCAAACCGCCCATCGCTTGCCAACCTGCTGTCGCCCCCTGGAGCCGGCGGACGGCGCGGCAGCCATTCCGGAGTCGGCGCGGGCGGCCCCGCGAGACAGGACGCCGTGACCCCGGGGTTCCGCAGGCGTTCCCAAACCCTGGACAGCCAGCTGTACCCCGCCGTGGACCGCAGCCAGGAGAGAGTCCCGCGCTTCATGGGCGGGGTCCCCTGGCGGCCGCCGTGCCGTCGCTCCCCCCCCGCGCCCCTCAACCAATCGTACGACCTGGAGAGCCCCGTCCCTGCACTGCTGCGGCCCCAGGTGGCCCCGATACCCTCACCCTCACTCACGAAACGCAGCCTGGATACAGAGCCGCGACTCACACTGGACCTCCTGACCACACCCCCGGAGCAGCTGGCCAATAAGACTGGTGAGTGGGGTTGTCTGTGTGTGTGTGTGTGTGTGTGTGTGCGTGTGTGTTTGTGTGTGTCTGTGTGTGTGTGTGCGTGTTTGTGTTTGTGTGTGTGTGTCTGTGTGTGTGCGCGCGTACGTACGTGCGTGCGTGCGTGCGTGCGATGCAATTCCAGTGCACCTCTATGAGTAGCCTCACAGTGTGTGCCAGTAGACAGTTGCATATTACAGTTTTCTATGTGCATGTACACGTGTGCGTGTGAGTAATTTACAATGTGTCTCCATCAGTAGTCTCACAATATATACTGTTTATTGTGTGAGTCAGTAGATTACAGTGTGTATGTGGGCGTGTGTGTGGTTGTGTGTGTGTGTATCACAGGGGAGGGGCAGTGGGAGGTTCATGCTCTGGAGGACATGCGGAGGAAGCTGGAGGAGGAACACGCCCTGCAGCTGTCCCTCCTCATCGCCGAACAAGAGAAGGAGCAGCAGCGCCTCCAACAGGTCAGGACATGCAAGAGCAGCACTTAAATACGGGCACTAAAACTGGCCGTGATTGGCAGCAGTTTTACCGGGGAGGGAGGGTCGCGGACAGCAGGGCCACTCCTCTCATCGCAGAAGAGTGGTAGACCCCTCTGGTGGACTGGCCGCCTGCAGTCCGCTGGCACCGACTGCGTGTGAAGGACAAACGACTGCGTGTGGAGGACAAACGACAGCGCAGCCGGCTGCAGAGAAAGAAGCAGCCCAAAAACAAAACCTGTTAACAGACACAGTTCAATTACACTCTATAGGCCTGATTTACTAAGACCTTTTGCGTGTGCAAAACCTTTTAGCACATGGAAAACTAATAACACAACCAATGATTGGTGCAAAACAAATACCATGACCAATCATTGGTTTTGCATGTGCTAAAAGGTTTTGTGGCAGTGCAGTATAATTGGCTGGGAACTGGGATGGTAACCTAGAGGTTGCACGTTTGATTCCACTGCTGCTGTGCCCTTGAGCTTGACCTGAAATGCTTCATTATATATCAAGCTGTAAAAATGGATACTGTGTAAAAATGCAAACGTTGTGCAAGTCACTCTGGCAAAGAGTATGTTAAATGGCAGTAACGTGATGAAATGTAATATCTAATTGTTGAATCTTGTGAGACGTATCTAAGTTATCTAAGTGTCTGCTGGTCACCTGTGTCTGTCTGTAGGAGCTAGAGGAGCGGGAGAGGAGACTGAGAGACCAGGGAGGCAAGAGGGCTTCAGCCGGGGACCTGTGGGCCGACTGGGAGGCCCAGAGAGTCTGCTGCCCCACCCTTAGCCTTGCTGTCCCCGCCCTCAGCCCTGCTAGCCCCACCCTAAACATGCCTGGCCCCGCCTTCAGCCCTGCTGGCCCCACCCTCAGCCCCGCAGAGAGGTCACCCGGGCCCGTACGCTGCAGGGGGTAACCTGATCCTCCGCTCAAAACATCACAGCCAATACGCTGAGGCCAACCATAACCCGCTACTCCCACAGTGTCGCGCAGTAGACACACCCACTATGCATTGACCCAACAGTTAAAGTAATAAAGGTGTCCCTGTTTCCAGCAGGCTTCTCTTCATCACTCAGCCCCAGCGCCTCCCCTCCTGCTGTACAGCCCCCCGTTTACCTGTGGGGGCCCTCCTGGGGAGCCAGCAAGGCACGAGGCAGGCAGAGCCAGGTGTGTGAGCCAATAGACACCTGTGTGTGTGTGTGTGTGTGTGTCTGTGTGTGAGTTGTGTGCAAGAGTGTATGTGTGTGTGTGTAGGTGTGTATCTGTATGTTTGCGAGCTGTGTGTGTGCATATGTATGCGAGTGTGTGTGTGTTTGTGTGTGTATCTCCTGGCTTGTGAATACATGTTTGTCTATGTGTGTGTGTGTGTGTGTGCGCGCGCATATGTGTTTAACTCCTATCTCTCTCTCTCCAGGTGCTGACTCCCGAGTTGCACGCGGCGCTATGTCGCTTAGGCGCCGTCGCCCGCGGTTTCCTCACCCGCCGGCTGCTGAAGACTGAGAAAGTTAAACACCTGCGCCAGACTGTGCAGGTGAGACACACAGAGGGGAGAGAGAAAAGGAGAGGAGATGAAGGGGGTGCGGCATGGAGCACAGAACGGCGGCATCCTGAAAGAGCTCGCTGAAACACACAGCCTATTAGCGTTAGCATGAGGAGTGGTCCTCACAGCGATGGTGACGTGCTGTTTATGTGCATTACCAGGACACACAGGAGTTCATCCGCTCGTTCCACACTGAAGGGCCTGTGAGGAGAGGAGGAGTCTCTGCACAAGACATGTCACTGCAGGACAGGGTCAGAGCCCAGGTACTGTTATTAACGCACTGTCAGAGCCCAGGTACTGTTACTGATGCACTGTCAGAGCCCAGGTACTGTTATTAACGCACTGTCAGAGCCCAGGTACTGTTATTAACGCACTGTCAGAGCCCAGGTACTGTTACTAACGCACTGTCAGAGCCCAGGTACTGTTACTAACGCACTGTCAGAGCCCAGGTACTGTTACTAACGCACTGTCAGAGCCCAGGTACTGTTATTAACGCACTGTCAGAGCCCAGGTACTGTTACTAACGCACTGTCAGAGCCCAGGTACTGTTATTAACGCACTGTCAGAGCCCAGGTACTGTTATTAACACACTGTCAGAGCCCAGGTACTGTTACTAACGCACTGTCAGAGCCCAGGTACTGTTACTAACGCACTGTCAGAGCCCAGGTACTGTTACTAACGCACTGTCAGAGCCCAGGTACTGTTACTAACGCACTGTCAGAGCCCAGGTACTGTTATTAACGCACTGTCAGAGCCCAGGTACTGTTATTAACACACTGTCAGAGCCCAGGTACTGTTACTGATGCACTGTCAGAGCCCAGGTACTGTTACTAACGCACTGTCAGAGCCCAGGTACTGTTACTAACGCACTGTCAGAGCCCAGGTACTGTTACTAACGCACTGTCAGAGCCCAGGTACTGTTATTAACGCACTGTCAGAGCCCAGGTACTGTTATTAACGCACTGTCAGAGCCCAGGTACTGTTATTAACACACTGTCAGAGCCCAGGTACTGTTATTAACACACTGTCAGAGCCCAGGTACTGTTATTAACGCACTGTCAGAGCCCAGGTACTGTTACTAACGCACTGTCAGAGCCCAGGTACTGTTATTAACGCACTGTCAGAGCCCAGGTACTGTTATTAACACACTGTCAGAGCCCAGGTACTGTTATTAACACACTGTCAGAGCCCAGGTACTGTTATTAACACACTGTCAGAGCCCAGGTACTGTTACTAACGCACTGTCAGAGCCCAGGTACTGTTATTAACACACTGTCAGAGCCCAGGTACTGTTATTAACACACTGTCAGAGCCCAGGTACTGTTATTAACGCACTGTCAGAGCCCAGGTACTGTTATTAACACACTGTCAGAGCCCAGGTACTGTTACTAACGCACTGTCAGAGCCCAGGTACTGTTATTAACACACTGTCAGAGCCCAGGTACTGTTATTAACGCACTGTCAGAGCCCAGGTACTGTTATTAACGCACTGTCAGAGCCCAGGTACTGTTATTAACGCACTGTCAGAGCCCAGGTACTGCAACACGCTGTTATTAACGCACCATCCACACTGACACGCCATGCTGTTATTAACACACTGACCACATTACCTGCACGTTCACATTCATGCACAGTGGATTAACACACTGGCTCTGTCAGTCATGCACCCCGGAATCTAAGCATGTCTGTGCCCCCCCCCCCCAGCTGCGGGCGGCGCTGTTTGACGTGCACGACATCTTTTTTGAGATGCCCCTCCAGGAGCGCCTGGGACTGCTGCTGCTGGACAGAGAACTGCGTATGGAGAGGATGCTCAGAGAGATGGTAAAGTGGGAGGGACTTTCATCCAATCAGCCAATCACTGCGTCCGGTAGGGCAGAATGCAGTGCAGGGGCTGAAATTCTGGCCTCAGGATTATTATTATTAGTATTAATAATACAGTTTGTTATGATCATTAGTAATAATTATTTAATTATTAATAATTACGAATAATAATCGTTGTGATTATTGTTAACACAAAGCATTTGATTTTCTCGGTTGTGCCATTGCTCCGTTAAAAACATTCACTTAATGAGCCCTAAATCTAACTGAGCCTGTGGTCATTTTCCCAGAATATGGGTATCGATTGTACTGAGGAAGCCTGTAGTCATTGATTGAATATTCGGCTAATGGTTGCTTGTCATTTCCTGTTCTGAAGGAGAAAGCCAAGAGTCCCAAGGACAGGGTCACTCTGTCGGCTGCTACCCAGAAGTCCCTGGACAGGAAGAAGCAGAGGTGAGGGAGGGGACGCAGGATTCTGTGGTAGCAGCACCGCAGTGTCCGTCGCACTCACTGGAGTTACACTGAAGCACACAGACAGTCAAGCACACAGACAGTCAGAGACACGATCCTGCTGTATCGATCGCATAACGTCTGAGTGAAATGCGAGGAGTCTAATAACTCATTTCAAAGTGCTCTCGGGCGATGCTAACTCATCCCTCCTATTATGTTGAGATTTTATGACTCCTTTTATGTTTGGGGCAAATTGACCGCAACAGTTCAAACCGACACAAAATTGTTGTAATAGAAAAACTGAGACTTTGTATGTCCCCTTCTCTGCTTAATGTGTCCCAGTTAATTTGCCTTTCATCCCTAAATCTGTGGTAAACCTCTCATTTTAGAGCTGGTGGTAAGTGAAACTTTGTGAAGTTTAAACCCAGAATCACCCACAAAAAATCTGAGATGAAAAATAAAAAGGTTCTATATTTTTATTAGTTTTATAAAGCAACAGAGCCTGGGGTCCAGATGATCACCTCTGTGTACAAACCTGGTACAGTACTTTTTAAAACAGCATTATGTTTATTGCATGTTTACTATTTATTCCTACCAAATTAGGTAAAGTCAAACAAGATGAAAAAAATAAGGTTAACTGGTTTTTAAGAGACGTCAAACACTGAATGGAATCAAATTGACCCCAAACAAAACAGGAGGGTTAAGTTAATACCAGGATAACGTCTCTGACTGGATCCATTTGCTTCTTTTCTCAGAGTTATTGGAAGCCCAGGGCAGGCTAAGAGGATGCAACAGAAGCCAAAGAGCCCCCCCACCAACAGGCAAGTACATGCACCCCCCCCCCCAACCCACCAACAGGCAAGTACATGCACCCCCCCAACAGGCAAGTACATGCACCTCCCCCAACCCACCAACAGGCAAGTACATACATCCCACCAACAGACAAGTACATACACCCCCCCAAACCCACCAACAGTCAAGTACATGCACCCCCCCAACAACAGGTTTTTCTTCCGGTAACCTTGGTAACCAGGTGAGCCACCAGTCTCCCTCTAAATCCAGCCCCCCAAACCCTTCACCCCCTACCGCCCTCTCACTGCTGGTTTCTCCCCCAGGGTCCTGCAGCCCAGCCAGGGACTGAACGCTCCCGTCCCGGGCCAGCTACTCCGGCAAGGGTAAGCTCTTTCAAATGACTCCCCTCTTTCATGGTGTACATTTCTTTATTCACGATGTACTTGTGACGTACATGTTGCAGACACTGAACAATGAAGGAAAATAAGAAACATTCAGGCACCTAATGCTGGACGGGTCAGACGGTTTGTTAGACAGTTTGAAGGTCCCTCAAATGAAAATAAATAAACAACACAACCAAGGACTTAGATCTCATCTGAACTTTCTGGAGGACGACAAGCTTTAAAACTCTTTAAGATTTTTTTTTGGGGGGACACTAACAGTACCACCCAACACAACATGATTGTCCATGATCACATCAAATCAAAACATAAATGGTTTTAATGAAACCGTATTAACAATGTATTCATGATGGCTAAATAAGCTCTCTCTCTCTCTCCCTGTCCTCTGACAGGAGTCTATACAGGAAGCCAGAGGAGAGAGTGAAGCACTCTGATACCCTGAGGAAGCAGCACTCACTGGGGTAGTAGTGTGACTACCCCCCCCCCCCCCCCCCCCACCTCATCTATCCCCCTTTTTTAGATTCCCAAACCACCTCCCCAATACCAACATCCCCCCCACCCGTACACCGAAAGCCCCCTTCCAAAGCCCCTCTCCTCCAAACGCCTCCAGCCCCCTTCCCAAAATCCCCCACACCACCACCACCACCCCACAGGCATCTCCTGCCAAGCCTCCCCGTTAAGGGGCGCTAGATGGGCGCGGTGTCCGTCTAGCACACGCTACCTGACAAGGCATCTGTGAGGATGATGATCGTCCTTCATCAGAGTGGTATTACTATAGTTATTAATAACACATTAAATACAGGTAGTGAGCAAAAAAAAAAACAAACATCAATGCAAAAGTCACAGCTTGCCGAGTTTTTTTAGTGCGTTTTGGATTGGCCCAGACTGTTGTTGTGCCCAGTATTTTACTGACGACCTGCTGGCTTCACAGCGGCTGGTATTAGTGCCATTGGGGCTTAGAGGTCTGTGGCAGGGCTCGTCTGGGAGAAGCAGTCAGGGCAATCTGGGGCCATGTCTACTGGGTAAGTGGGCACACACACCTGGGTTAGTCCAGGGTAATGTGTGCTTCTTTCCACAGTGGGTGTCTGCACGCGGAGAGAAACACAGAGAGAGAGAGAGACAGAGAGAGGTACGTACGTGAGAAAGCAAGCTGAAAAGCTCCCGTGTTGTTTTTTGGTAACTGGGTAAAGGAGAAGATTTTAGTTTTTTTGAGACCACTGCATCTCCCTGCGTCCAGCTATCCAGCCCCTCCCAGGAGTATCGCCCAGTGTGTGACATGGTGCACGGAAAAGAAAATGTGTTTCCAGTAACTTCACGTGAAGAGATAACTCCTAAAAGCAGTTTGTTCAAGCGATGTTACTGTATGTTTTCAGAGGTTACCCCATTATTTTCGAAAATAAACTTATTTTAGTTGGAAGAATTTTCTATGGCACATGCAACCTGAGAACAGACGAACTACCAACACAATCTAAAAACTGATATTTACGTTTATAATCGTGAACAAAAACTATAAAATTAATCTGTTCATACTTATATACAATGTAACTTTTGTACAAACTTCTTTTTGGAGCGACCTTAGAAGTGTTTTTTGTTTTTTTTGGCTTTAGACTATGTACCTCGAACGCCCCTATACCAGCCATTGTAAAGCAGTCAGAAACATCCATTTCTAAATTATACTTAATCTCAAACACATACTGTCAATGGAAAACATAAAACAAAACTGAAATAATATATTTTTTGAAAACCCTTTAATCTTCTTCGCTGGGTGCTGGGCCAGTATTCCCCTGTATGAACTGCAGTGTAGGGTCTGCTTTTGTCTGTAATTCAGCGGTAACACGGCGCCATGGAGAAAATCAATCCACTCATACTTAGCTGATGCAAGTAGAAAACGCCGACTCTGTGTTTTTTCCAGAATAGACGGTGACAGCTTGATTGGATTCAGATCTGGAGACTCAGTAGGCTGTGACACGTGGATAATTTCAAGGGTCGTGCTCATCAGACTGCTGGGTGACTACCCGAGCTCGGTGGATGAGGGAAATTACGTTGTGGAAAAACTCTCTCTCTGCAGGAGAGAAATGCTTGGGGTGAAGATGATGGCTTCACACGGGATGAAGATGATCACTCAGTACCTTTAAGTAATGATTGCCCTCTACCTTGACTTTCAAGGGTACGAGCGCCCCTGCCCCCCAAACCATGTGAGGGGTCCCTCAGCATTACTGAACCACCAGAGCCCCTCACTAACAACCAATTTACTGTTATTCCTATTTTCTTCGTTCACTACCTGTATATTACAGTGAATTAAACATTTTACACTGGGTTGGTTTACCTTCCCACTCTGTAATATGTTACCTAATTGAGCCTCTTCCATTTTTGCGCTCGGCCAATTGAGATTGTTCAAGTGGAGGCATGTCTCTCTGATGTAGGTCAGGGGTGGGGACTGCAGCTCCGGTGATAACACTAGCCCGGTGTTGAACAGACGTGGGCATGCCAGAGCAATGTTGTCCCATGCGTCTGTGCCCCAGGGTGTATTTTCAGGTAAATCTCTGAGACGGTTAGACACCTTCCAGAGCCACACCCCAACCTGCCAGACACACCGACACCTCCTAGATGCACAGACGTCTGTACACACATAACTACCAGACACCAGACAGACTCCTCCCTGACACACGGACAGACACACACACACAGACTCCTCCCAGACATGCCAACACCTCTTAAACACACAGAGACTGTGTGGGTCCCTGCCCTTTTCAGGAGCCATATATATTCCACACACACACACACACACACCTTTCAGCTTCTGTGTGACCCATATTAGCTAGGCTTCCCCTGCGTGTGCGTCCAGCTGCCTGCCTCTTTGCCCGACCACATCGCCTCGGCTCCCTGCTCATCTACGACGCCAAGTAGCCTTTCCTTAGTCCAAGGTTCTGACCTTACCAACCTTGGTTCTTAGTCACGTGAAGAGATGAAATTTAGAGGTGCTTTGTGGTAGAGGGTTTGTGTTGGTAGTTGTAAAAACATACTGAGCAAGACATCACCCGCCGTCAGCCTTCCGTGGTGTCTGCATATATTCATATTTTATTCCGTTTGTGGCCAAAAGTAGTTATTTGCGGCAAAATAAAATTTGGTAAGAAATAAAGTCGTAAAGCGAACTGAACCTGCAATATGCACAGTAATCTCTTGAATGTGTGTGTGCTTTTTATTTTTATCTTGCACTTTAGAAATAATATTTTTTTTTTTTTTGGAGCCCAGGCTTAGGTTTCCCCAGAACGTCTTTTGCTCAGCCTTCCCACAATACTACACGGTGTTTCAACATTTCACTCTGACGCTCGCAGTTCCAGCTGACAGCTTTGGGGGAAACTGTCTGCTGACGATAAAAAAAGAAGAAGCTGACAACAGGTGACAGAGGCCGTATTGTTTAAGGGCCCGAACAGACACAATGAAATGTCTTGGAAACAAACGAAGAAATACCTCGTCACCACCGTACATTTCACCGAATACCTCTGGCACCACCCGGTGGTTGAGTCTGGAATTGTAGCAGGTTCCTGCTGAACAGTGACAAGAGCTTCCCACCACGCCGTGCCCTTGTAAAGTAAAGCGGGGTCAGACACAACCGATATGGCCTTCTACTGTTGTTGGAATTTGTTATTTATTAACTTTTAAAAATGTTTAATTAAATTTTTTTTTATTTGTAACGTTCACCACGTCCATGTATTGATGTTGAGCATTTATTGTGATTTTATACAGTTCCTACACATCCCTGTTTCTATGCATGTTTATAAGATTATCGATAATAATAATAATAATGCTACCCATAATAAAATATCATAATAAACCAAGTCACAGCTCCTGTGATAATTTGGAGAGGAGGGGTTAAAATAATGCAAGACAGTGGAATTGAACTCCACTGAATGCACCACATGATGAAGTAATCATATTCAAGATATCTATGCATATTTTTTCACATCCATAACAGACTATATTAAATATATTTTTCAGTTACCGCCATCCACTGATGGACTGTGTTTGACCATAATGTGTGGCCTGATTAAAAGGAGCACGCCGAAGTCTAAACAGTGAACATCAGTGTTGTGATTAACACGCGTCAACCGTGTAGGGCTGAGCACGTGTCACGGTGTTAAGGGGTTTCATCTAAAAGTGATGCACACTGAATAGGATCTGGCATTACAAAGAAAATACACACGTCTGGACTTTTGCCTTTGCCAGCCAGGATCCCTACACACAACCAGCCCTTGCCAGCATGATTTTGGCACTCAAATCTCAAAGCAGCCCACTCCCTACTGCCTTTTAATAGTATACATTCTTTGTTGATATACGCATTTGGCTCCAGTAAAACACCATTTTTGTCCAATTAAGTGCCAAGTGTTTAATGTCAGTACCAGACCTATGCTTTAAAAAAGCACCGTGTGCCGAACTACAGGATATGTGTGCAATATCGGATTCTCATCAGCAGAGGGCAGCAGTGGCCTGTAAATAGGAACCGCAGGAGCTGGGGTCAGCTGGAAACTGGAGTCCCGGGTCAGATGTGTAGAACAGAAGACTGCATTGGGCCGGAAAAGCTTTGGTCCTGGATTAGCGATATCCCGTATCCCAGCATCACAACAGCACAGGTGGCGCCGCGGGCGCCTGGAAGAGCGCGCGGACACACCTGGCCTCCGCGGCAAACGCTGGGAGCCAGACGAGGTCCTGCCGCGGCCAGCCTGCTCCCAGCGTTCCCACAGCAGGGGCACGTCACGTCGGGATTTGTGCGTGTCGGGAAAACGCATATAAATTATCCCGGGAGACGGTGTAAGATTACCGGCAAACTGTAAAAACAGCCGGTGCTAACCGAAAACTTCTGTAAACTATCTCTGCTTTTCTCCTTCGCTCTCTCTCCCCCCCTCCCCCCCCCCCCATCTTTTTCCCTCCTCTAACTCCCTCTCTGCCTTTCTCTCGTTCCACAACAACAATTCTCTTAATACAGACGCTCGCTGTTGTCGCTGGCTCAATCTTGCCAGTGAATAGGGTCTCGCTGGTTGTGAAGTCTCACGTGAATATCAAGAAGGCGAAGGTCGCGGCTGTTTGAACCTGGATATTCAGCCTTCCTCCAAGACACAATCACCTGTATCAATAAAGCCCATTCATTGATCCACGTGTGTAACTAGGGGGGTTTTGATTGAGAATAAAACCCAGAAACATCCCCAGGTCCAGGGTTGCGACCCTCCACCCTAAATGTGCTTTTGGAGGAGGGAGAGGGCAGGTTCACATTTTGTCGGGTCTGAGCAGAACCAGAGGGCCCAGATGGAAGTGGGTTCACAGTAGCCGGTAGCGAAGGCGCTTCCTCCCGGAGACACCCTGACGCGCGCGGGGATTTACGGAGGGGTTCCTGGGAGACCTTTCACTCCGGGCGAACGCTACGTGAGGAGGACCGGTGGTACGAGCGTAATCCCTGGCTTCATTCCAGGGGTGGAAACCACGGCTGGCAACGGGGGATCAAACAGGCGCTGTGTAAAAAGAACCGCACTTGCAATGCGACTAAGGTTTGCCGCAACGTTGCCGCAACGTCGCGTCCGCAGCACCGGGACTCCTCGTTCTTCAGCGGTCGCCTGCGGTGTCTTAGCGCCGGTCTGAGATGCCCCCTGGCAATGCTGCGTTTTGAGATGCCCCATGGCGGTACTGCACGTCATGGTCCTGAGTTGCCCCGTGGCGGTACTCTGGTTTGAGATGCCCCGTGGCAAGCTGAAGCATTGGCACTTCTAACCAGGCGCCCAGCTTCAGTCTCTCTGATCATGGGTAAAACTGGCAGCCACACACAGACACACGTACACGTTTTCACTAGCATGGCATGAAGAGCCTTTTTTATCACCGGGATAGATCCAACCTGAGCATACCAGAGAGTGGGGAGAGGCTTAAAGAATGTGGATGTTATTAAACTAAACTAAACAAATGACATTGTTTGAAATTTAAGCACAATAATGAGTGGGTAGTTCAGGCTGTGTGTTTAATAAACAAGCCGGGAGTCTGTCTGAGCTCCCTGAAACCCTGCTAGCGCGACAGCACTGCTGAAAACACACATTACGCCGCGCGCACCCGGCGCCCCGCACTCCATTTCCGCCACTAAAAAAGCAGAGCGGCTCGTTTGAGCCGTCGTGAGAGGACTGGTACCAGAATGGCGGTGCTGTTGTGAAGGGCTGGATATGTGTGTGTGTGTGTGTGTGTGTGTGTGTGTGTGTGTGTGTGTGTGTGTGTGCGCACGTGTACGTGTGTGTGTGTGTGTGTGTGTGTGTGTGTGTACGTGTGTGTGTGTGTGTACTTATCTCTCTCACTTTCCTAATATATCCACCATCCCCCATTGGACTATGTGAGGTTTTTTGGACCTACAGGCCGGAACGCCTTAGAACATAAGACCCATCTTTGTCTTTCGGGGTACCTGTGAACCCCCCAAACCCCCCCAGGGTCTCCGTCCCACACGGTGAGCCCAGGCCTGGGTTCACAAAGTGACCCGTTAACCCTGCATTAACCCTGCACTGAGAGGTGCTGAGAGAGAGGGATGCAGGGAGGGAGGGATGGAGGGAGGGGGGGGGGGGGGGGGAGACCACCCATAACGGGGCTGTGGAATGCAAAGGAGAAGGAAGAAAGGATGAATATGAGAGAGAAAGAGAGGGACGGAGGAGGAAAGGGGGAGAGAGAGAGCAAGAGAAGGAAGAAAGGATGAATATCAGAGGGAAAGAGAGGGAGGGAGGAGAAAGGGGGACAGAGAGCAAGAGAAGGAAGAAAGGATGAATATCAGAGGGAAAGAGGGAGGGAGAGGGGGAGGAGAAGAGAGCAGGAGAGGGAAGAAAGGATGAATATCAGAGAGAAAGAAAGGGAGGGAGGAGAAAGGGGGAGAGAGAGAGAGCAAGAGAAGGAAGAAAGGATGGATATCAGAGGGAAAGAGAGGGAGGGAGGGAGGAGAGGAGAAAGGGAGAGAGAGCAGGAGAGGGAAGAAAGGATGGATATCAGAGGGAAAGAGAGGGAGGGAGGGAGGAGAGGAGAAAGGGAGAGAGAGCAGGAGAGGGAAGAAAGGATGAATATCAGAGGGAAAGAGAGGGAGGGAGGAGAAAGGGGGAGAGAGAGAGCAAGAGAAGGAAGAAATGATGAATATCAGAGGGAAAGAGGGAGGGAGAGGGGGAGGAGAAAGGGGGACAGAGAGCAAGAGAAGGAAGAAAGGATGGATATCAGCGGGAAAGAAAGGGAGGGAGGGAGGAGAGGAGAAAGGGAGAGAGAGCAGGAGAGGGAAGAAAGGATGAATATCAGAGGGAAAGAGAGGGAGGGAGGGAGGAGAGGAGAGCAGGAGAGGGGAGAAAGGATGGATATCAGAGGGAAAGAGAGGGAGGGAGAGGGGGGGAGAAAGGGAGAGAGAGAGCAAGAGAAGGAAGAAAGGATGAATATCAGAGGGAAAGAGAGGGAGGGAGGAGAAAGGGGGACAGAGAGCAAGAGAAGGAAGAAAGGATGAATATCAGAGGGAAAGAGGGAGGGAGAGGGGGAGGACAAGAGAGCAGGAGAGGGAAGAAAGGATGAATATCAGAGGGAAAGAGGGAGGGAGAGGGGGAGGAGAAGAGAGCAGGAGAGGGAAGAAAGGATGAATATCAGAGAGAAAGAGAGGGAGGGAGGAGAAAGGGGGAGAGAGAGAGAGCAAGAGAAGGAAGAAAGGATGGATATCAGAGGGAAAGAGAGGGAGGGAGGGAGGAGAGGAGAAAGGGAGAGAGAGCAGGAGAGGGAAGAAAGGATGGATATCAGAGGGAAAGAGAGGGAGGGAGGGAGGAGAGGAGAAAGGGAGAGAGAGCAGGAGAGGGAAGAAAGGATGAATATCAGAGGGAAAGAGAGGGAGGGAGGAGAAAGGGGGAGAGAGAGAGCAAGAGAAGGAAGAAATGATGAATATCAGAGGGAAAGAGGGAGGGAGAGGGGGAGGAGAAAGGGGGACAGAGAGCAAGAGAAGGAAGAAAGGATGGATATCAGCGGGAAAGAGAGGGAGGGAGGGAGGAGAGGAGAAAGGGAGAGAGAGCAGGAGAGGGAAGAAAGGATGAATATCAGAGGGAAAGAGAGGGAGGGAGGGAGGAGAGGAGAGCAGGAGAGGGAAGAAAGGATGGATATCAGAGGGAAAGAGAGGGAGGGAGAGGGGGGGGAGAAAGGGAGAGAGAGAGCAAGAGAAGGAAGAAAGGATGAATATCAGAGGGAAAGAGAGGGAGGGAGAGGGGGGGGGAGAAAGGGAGAGAGAGAGCAAGAGAAGGAAGAAAGGATGAATATCAGGGAAAGAGAGGGGGGGAGAAAGGGAGAGAGAGAGCAAGAGAAGGAAGAAAGTATGAATATCAGAGGGAAAGAGAGGGAGGGAGAGGGGGAGGAGAAGAGAGCAGGAGAGGGAAGAAAGGATGGATATCAGCGGGAAAGAGAGGGAGGGAGAGGGGGAGGAGAAAGGGGGACAGAGAGCAAGAGAAGGAAGAAAGGATGGATATCAGCGGGAGAGAGGGGGAGGAGAAAGGGGGACAGAGAGCAAGAGAAGGAAGAAAGGATGAATATCAGCAGGAAAGAGAGGGAGGGAGAGGGGGAGGAGAAGAGAGCAGGAGAGGGAGAGACTAAATGATGAGCTTCCCAATAAATGCCACGTGAAGGAAGAGGAAGAGAAACATAAAGAACACGCGTGTGCGTGCGCGTGCGTGTGCGCTTGAGTGAGCGTGTGTGTGCTTCAGTGAGTGAGTGTGTGTGTGTGCACGTGTGTGAGTGTGTATATTCTGCCCCTGCCCTGCCTACAGTCTCACCCTCTCTATCTGACCCGCGCTGACATAAACCAGGCAGCACGAAAATAACAGCAGCCTCACCCGTCTGGATCAGGCTTACACACACAGCGTCTGGAGGAGCAGGTACCCGTGTGGGAGGAGGAGCAGGTACCCGTGTGGGAGGAGGAGCAGGTACCTGTGTGGGAGGGTGCCGACAGGAAGTGGCCCTGTCTCCAGGGACCAGTCCAGCCTAACACACCCTCATGGGAGTCAAGGTAAAGTTATCTTCTGCTATGTCCTTCTCAGATTCAAGCATTTTTCATGTCTGGACAAAAGATCATACAACAGGATTTCAGGACTGACTGACTGATTGACTGACTGACTGACTCTCACTGACTCTCACACTCTCACACTCTCACACACACACACACACACATACAGTCAGTCAGTCAGTCAGTCTCTCTCTCTCTCTCTCACACACACACACACACACACACACACACACACCATTATCTCGTTGCACATGGAAACTGAGATTACAGCTGAATCAGTCCTCCTCCGCCTCTCCCCACTCTGCCCTTTCTCCTTCCACGTGTCTGGAGGTCTGGAGAGAGGAGAGCAGAGAAGCAGACAGGGCTGGAAGAGGGGGTGGGGGGTGCAGGTGGACGAGGTTCTCCACGATGGAAGAAGAACGAGACTCTGTGGTTGCGGAAGAGTGGACGACAGACTGAAGCAGACGTCTGAATGCCGGGACAAGGACCGTAACAGAGAGAGGGGCGTGTGCTTCGGAAAGGGGAAAGGCAGGGGAATTATGGGAAAGGGGAATAGAGATCGCGTTGGGGACACAAAAAAATGTCTGTCTTAACAAGTGTTTTAGTCATGAAATGAGACCTAAAATCTTATTTTCTTTCTCTAAAGTGGAAAATATTTGCTTGTTTTAGGTTCCTTTTTGCTTGACAAGTGAAATGATCTTAGCCCACCGGCAAATCTTGAAGTGAGTAAAACTCTCTCACCCCACTGGCAATAAGTTTGTCTTATTTAGCAAAAAAGAAAATAAACAGAAATAAGATTATAAAGTCTAAATATAAGATTTAAATGCTTGTTAAGATTTGGTTTTTGCAGTGTGAGCCACTGGTCATTATCGGACTCCTCACAGTCCGGCTGACTCAGCAGTTTCTCCACCTCTGAGGCTGACCGGACCTTTCCGTGAACCCGCCACCCGTGACCCCTCTGGCGGCTCCTCGGCCGAACAACAGGCTCCTTCAGGACCGGGGCGGGCGAGGCGCACAGAGGCCTCGAAATGGGCTGACTCACGCCAACCTGAGCCCCCCCTGCAGCCCACCCTCGTGCCAAACATCGGTCGTGTCAACACTGCGGCTCATTCCCCTGTTTGTTTGCTTTGGATAACCCGTTCGTTAATTCCCTTCTCTTTTTTTACCACATGTAATATAGTGCCGCTGGAGGCCACTGGGACCTTTCCAAACCCTCCATTGGGAATGTTCCAGACACACAGGCATCCCTCTATAGCTGTAATGGGTGGACACGAGACAGCCACCGCCGCCAAGCCCGAACCTGACCTTTAGCCACCCACTCCACTCGAGAAGACTCCCTACCGAGGGGGTCGAGGGCGAGAAGGGCTAAAATAATCGCCCGTTAGACGAAACCGCGGCACGCCGACGCACCTGTGTTTGGCCGCCTCCCGCGGCAGCTCTGTCGGTGCGGTCGGTGACAGGCAGGGCCTGGTATCTAGAGCAAACCAAACTGGGCCAACGGGCACCGATTAATGCCTCCACTTCCTCTTCTGTCCAAGACAAACAACGCTCTCATTCTCCTTTTAACTCTCCCTTTAAAAAATGAGGGGGAAAAAACAACCAGCACTATTGCACAGAGACTAAACAAACAGCGGTGCTATAAAGGTACACACACACACACACACACACAGACACACTTGCCACTGCTTGTTATCGTACTGTCTAATTGTATGCTTTATCTACACTGGGGCTGTTACCGAAACAATTCTGAAGAAAGTGATGCAGACATGACACATATCTCAGACCTGCGCTGGTTCCATATACAGAAATTGTGCCCGCAACATTCCATTACGCCCATCCAGACTGTCAGGGTCTGTGTGTGTGTGTGTGTGTGTGTGTGTGTGTGTTTATGTGCATGTATGTACTTGCATTTGTTTCTGTCAGTGTATGTCAGTTGTGAACATCAGTGTTTGTGGTTATTATAAACGAAGTTACGCCCATCACATCCAGCTCTCTCTGGACTTTGGTCAGTGGCCAGCTGATCAAGGCTGTCTGTCCTTATCAACTGCACCTGTGCTTGACCTGAGTCATCAGCTTCCTGATCCTTCATGAGAGAGAGGGGGGGAGAGAGAGAAAGAGAAAGAGGGGGATATAGAGAAAAAGAGAGAGAGAAGATGTAATGCCTGCGGAATAGCTACTTGTGTTTTAAGGTTGTTCGGCTTTCCTCCACCCTGATGCTGGCTCCTCTCTCGCCAATGCAATTTGAGAGATGAAGTTTAAAATGTTTGAGTTCTTTTTTTTTTACCCTAAATAATGCATAGACACATCTTTGTAAATCTATAATTAGATAAGAGCTTAATTTTTCAAAAGGGAGAGAACAAGTGTTATTTTAGCTTCTCTATACAAAGGAAAAAAAGATGAATATTGGTGGTGCAACCACTTCTCATTATTGTCTATTTATACGTTTAATTACAGCGTGCAGAACTGAGGACAGGATTTCTCTCCTCATTAAAATGCAGTCTTACGTCTGCCAGCGTTCATTTTCTACAGTTTCCCCAATTTTCAAAAGTGTTTATTTGGCGTGAAATGACAGCCCCACGTTCAGATGCGTTTGAAAAAATAAACGGGCGAAAATAACAGGAATAAACAGTGGCGCTGGGTTACCGAGGAGTCTGAATTAATGCGCTAATTCCAAAACCGCATGACTACCCTCTGTTAATAATAGCTGCTCGCACACAAGACAGGGCATCTTTGTATCGGTGTCTCTCGTACCTCAGGGAACAGGCTTGTGTAGATGAAAAGGCTGGTAGGGCGTCTCTCTCCCGATGGGCTCTTCCTCGTTCTGTCCTTCTCTCTCTGACTCAGTTTCTCTTTCTTCTTGTAAAGGCATCACACTGCACACCTGTAGGAGCAAACCCCATATTCCTCACAGCACAATAACTCCTCACAGTGCAGCAGCTAGCACATACTGTAGCTCTGTTTGTATTTTTAACATTTTTTTGTTAAATAATTTGTACATGTAATTGTACATTATAAATTTTAAAACAAGTTATATTTTGTGCACACTACAGAGCGTCAGGAGATGACCAAAGGGTGGCGCAATTTTCTTCTTGCACAAAATAAAAATGCTACCATCTATTGATTTGTTTCAAGTGTCTCTCAGCAGTAAAATGTAATCATAAAACAATTCACCGTGTAAAAAAATAATGCTACCACCTAGTTAGACATTTCAAACGTCTCCAAAAAGCAAAATGCAGGCAAGGTATCAAAATATGAGTAGGTAAATTATTCAAACCCAAATGTGTGTCATGTTGCTATAGTACATTAAAAATTCGGAAAAAATAATAGCACACTGGCTCGTTGCTACTTGTCGCCGTAAACTCACGGTCTCTCTTCCCTGCCCAAAGGCAAGGTTTTTCCCTTCTAGGAGAGTACTTCTTACCGCCCAGACCACGTATACGCAGATAGAGTCTTTTGGGAGTTGGTAAACATTCCACAAGGCCTAAAAAGCCTGTTGGTGTTGACTATACCAGTGCTAGGGCGCTGCCATTGCAATGGTCAAAGAAAGCGGTCTCGTCTCCAGTGAAATCTGGGGGGGGGGGGGGACAAACACGCTATTTTGATAGATTCATGGAAAGGAATCTGTTCAATTTGATTAGTAACGTGGTGGAGAAACTGAAGGCTTAAAAAGCAAGCAAATAGTTGGGTGTTCCTTTTTGACCCGATACCGTTGCATCACCAGAGTGCCTTAACAGAACGAGCCACCCCGGCTGCCCCTTAAGCTCTTTCTTTTTCTTTCTTTCTCTTTCTACCTTTTTTACTCTTTTGACTGCAGGTTTATATGCTTCAGTTCAGCTGCATGAGCAATAAGGAAGGAGGACAAGACTGGTTCTGACTTCTTTATGACTTTGGCCATTAGGTCTGTCTCTGTGTCTGTCTGTCTGTCTATCCGTGCGCTTTCTCTGACTCTCCTGTATGTGCATCACAAGGACCCTCCGGCTCTGCGCTGAGAATGTGGTACTAACACTGTGGGAAGTTGTGCTGAATAAAAAACCGTAAGCCACAGCCAAGTTCAGCTCACTCATAGCAGCAGCCAAGAGGCCAAATCTGCTATCTGATTTGAGGAGTTCCGACAGCCCTGGCCTGTGTAATATCTGTGGTTACCAGGTTACCAAACACACACACACACACACACAATGGCAGGACATAACACAGGGAACAGCCTGGTGGTAGAAGAACAGGCAGAAGGGATACCGCTCTGTCACGTCCCCCCCCCCCCCCCCCCTCTCCGTCGCATAGACCTTAAAAGGCCGGCCCAGGGTGTGATGGATGGTGGAGAGCTCCAGTACCACGGGCACCCTGCCAGTCCCCCCACCACCCCCCACCCCCACCCCCACCCCCCACCCCCACCCCCACCCCACCGCCGCGGCCCTAGTCACGATAACCTGGGGGCCACGGAACCCCCTGGAACCTTTCCCCGCTCTCTCCCTTCCAACCCACCAAAAGGTCTTTTTCTGATGGAAAAACGTCGCGTGGACGTTCGCGCGGCAAACACGCGCGCGCACACCCTGACAGTCTGGATGGGCGTAATGGAATGTTGCGGGCAGTTTCTGTATATGGAACCAGCGCTGGTCTGAGATATGTGTCATGTCTGCATCACTTTCTTGGGCGACTTTTTTCCCCACAACCGTCTTGACAACAGAGACCTCCCGTTAGCGACCGCAGCCACCCCCCACCCCCACCCCCCACCACTTTCTGCCTCAATCACCTCAATCACTGGCCGGCACAGGCACTGTCCCATTATACATCTCCAAATATTTAGCCTATATGACAGTCACGGGCACCATTGGGCCAACAGTGATTTCGCTAATGGGCCTGAGAGCGGTGTGTGGCCTCTCGTCCCGCAGGGGTAGCGTAAACCCGACTCTAATGCCTTCCCGTGCACTCACGGTCTTTCACTCCAAAAAAAAGTACTGAATGCCTTCCCTTCTCTCAGAGTCTCAGGGCCTCTCATGTCTCTGGGACTTGACTGGTGTGGACGAGAAGGCTGGTAGGGCAGTTCTCTCCCAATGTGTTCTCTCTCTCATTCTTTCTCTCCCTCCCTCAGTCTCTGACTCGGTTCCTCCCTCTTTCTTTCCGCAAACGCATCACACGTCAACATTCAGTGCACCTGGGAGAACAAGCCCAATAGCTCTCCTAGGCCTAGCTGTGAACAGAACGCAAAGATGATGATGTATGGCACCTGGTCTTCAGGCTTCAGGTAAAGCTGCAGCATTCCATCCACCGACTTCCATTTAGACTGGGAGTGTGAGATATATGAGAAAAAAGACCTCATAAGCCACTGCTGGAGTCACAGCTGTGTGTATGTACCCATGAAGTATGAGAGAAAGGACCTCATAAGCCACTGCTGGAGACACAGCTGTGTGTATGTACCCATGAACATAAAATATAGCAGCAAACCACCGTCCCCTTGAACTGCATCCACCTGAGTGTGTTGTAAGAAGGGAATGGGCACTTACTTACAAGTGCAGGCTGGGCCCTATAATCACCGGGTCCATCCTCAGCTATGTCATTAGCTGAGTACCACTGGGAGTCCATAGTGGTTGGGCACATTTGGTCCTCGTTCGACCACGGTCAGGGTGAGTTTCAAGCGAGCGATGGTCTCTCGGGGTACCTCATACCTAACGCCAGATGCCCACAGACCACCAGCTGTCAGAAAAAACATCGCCCCCGCTGATCAGCACTAGCTCCCCCTTGTGGAGTCCCTGGGCTGTGCGGTCCCTTGGCCTGTAGGGTGTGAAATATCACTGGTTTGGAGAGTACCATTGGAGAGCTTCCATTCTTCAGCCACAGTACTCCTCACGTTCCACATAAAGGAGAAAAGGAGGTGGTGGGAGTTAGACAGCACAGCACGGGTCACATCAACCAGTTTCTAGCCTGCAGGGACAGTGTTTTTGATATTTACTGGGTGGTCATTCCACATGACCACATGACAGACGGAAAGTGTTAATCCCCCCACCCCCCCCCACTATCAAATCCAGGGCCTTCCTCCTTAAAACCACCCTCATTAAGGGTAGGCCCACTCTCTCTCAAGTCCATTAAACACCCCCCCCCCCCCCCCCCCCAGCTACCATGACCCCTCCAAATCCCTATTCCGAACAGCTAATTATATTCCCTGGGGGGAAAAACACCCACCCACCCGCACGCACACACGCACACACACACCACAGACACACACACATCCTGGTGCTCGTGAGGTTTGAGCAGCAGTTTGCTACACACCAATGGAGAAGGAATGCGCACCCATTCTGAGAAACTGGCACGGTGGCGCCAACGTCGCATCCATCAATGGATTTTTCTGGGTCCTTTGACTCAGCCGCGTCACGTCACACAGTGCCATTAACGCTAACGTGATTGACAGCCTGCATTTCCCACAGCGGAAAAAAGCTCCGCGTGGCATTAAGGGGGGGACATGCCGACAGGGCCGAGGCCGCCGAAGCCCCCGAGTACCCCCCCCCCCCCCCCCCCCTATCGGAAAACGACCTCCTCCACCCCTCTGCTCCCACACCCACTCCTTCCCCCGATGAATCGAGTCACTTTTCTTCTTTTTCCGTGACGCCAAACGTCACAGTTTTATTCCTTTTGAAGGGCTGGTGCTGCCGCTGCCCCCCCCCCAGGTCACCCGCCCGAACAGCTTGTGCCAGCACTCAGCACCCACCCCCCCCGGGTTTCAGATTTACACGGGGCGCTGGCGATGCTGCACGTGGAAGGGGAGCGGTCCCGCGGCCCTCTGGGACAGGAGGCCTCTCCAGGGGACTATCAATCATCGCCTGGCCCTGTGTAGTCTCAGAATGGTGGACGGTCAGTCAGATGGGGGGGGGGGGGGTTTAAAAAAAAAATTTAAAAAAAACTGTTGTTACCGTCCTCTTCCTTCGACCTCTCTTGACCTCAGGGGGTTTTCAGCGCTCTGGGTCGTCCTTGTGCGCCGCTTGCATGCCGCTAAACAACTGCACAAGCGCGTCAAGCGCATGCGGCGTGCGGTCTAGCGCGCGATTCGCTACGGTGGTCGCACCACGTCCACGCCGCACCGACATGGCCCCGTTCAAAGGAGACAAGTGGGATGAATTAGCAACGGATTATTTTGATTTAAAAAATAAATAAATAAAAAATTCTGTTCAGACACCAGACATCCTGTACAGCCCCTGGCAGGGTAGGGAGTTTGTATTCTCATGTTACATTGAATCTCACCGATTTATCTGCCCACAGCGACCCGTTCTTCATTAGCTTCTGGTGTGATTTAGGGTGGAAGGGGGCGGGGCTCGGGGCGGCAGTACGGGCCGGAGTTCTGCCGGCAGGAGGGAGACGTACGGCCCGCTCCCATCCGGTATTAACTGGGCAGAACCGGATTCCCAAACGGGTCTTTAAGCTTCCCCGGATCTGTCAAACAGGAATTTTAATTTGGAACTGGACTCAGGAGTGTGTCGAAGGGGGTGTGAGAAAGAGCAGGTGCACCAACCGACCCCCCCCCCCCCCGAACCACCAGAAGATGAGAGCCACTCCCCAGCGTTATACATCTGCCAAATATTTCAGTGAAAATTCTTCCACATGATTTTGAGGAGAGGGGAAAAAAAACCCAAGACAACCCCAAGTTCTGGAAGCGGCTCTTTCTCAGGGGGATGAATTGGGGTGTCGAGGGGTGGGAGGGGGGGGTTAGTGGGGTGGCATTCCGCCGTCCTCAGATTCGCCGAACGCCCGCAGGCCGGGGCTCGCTCACCGAGATATCTGAGCACGCTCCGTGAGACTCGACACTCAGAACTTTCACCTGACAGACAGATGAAGGGATGGAGGGAGGAGGGATGGAGGAAGAGAGAGAGAGAGAGAGAGAGAGGAAGGGGAGCTGAAGGAGGGATTTGGGTGACACAGAGGCACCACCTCTGAGCTGCTTTGGAAATCCCCCTTTTTAAACATCTGTAGCCCACCCCCCTCCTCAGGGCTGATATTCTGCTGTTAACACCCCCCCCCCCTACCCCTCACCATTTCTCCTTTTAGGGTGTACCATCTTATCCCTTTCCCCCTGAAAACTGAAGACACAAAAACACACACACACACACAAACAAACAAACACACACATACACATAGACACACACACACAAACAAACACACAGAAACATACACACACACACACAAACAATGAGGGGGGGGGGGGGGGTGCTCCGATTCTTCTTGATTCTACTGTTATTGTCTGGTAACAATTCCTCTTTATCGGTACGGTAACAGCATCCTCACCTGGCCATTTATCATAAATCATCACAATTATCAATATCACCATTATTAAATCCCAAAAGGAAGAGGGGTGGGGGAATTAAAATAATACTAATAATAGCAGCAGCAGTAAGTCTTGTGCTGCTGGCGGCAAACTGTGGGGGTCTGGCTGCGCAGCGTAGCGCCTGTGTGTGCATGTTTATATCCTCCAGCGATGCTAATCCGCTAATGGCAGGGAGAGTTCCTGGATAAGGCCGGGGAACTGTGAAACGCAGCCTGCGGCTGGAGGAAAGACAAAGGAATGTAAACAGTTTTGTCCCTGGGGGGGCGGGGGGGTTGGAGAACAGATCGGGAGCTTGTGGTGCTTTTTTTTTTGTCAAAAAAGGTGTCAGAACAACGCATCAGAAGAAAAAGAATAATGTGTGAAGAGATGTCCATGTTATGGTATTTCCCCTCCTTTTGTATACTGCAAAGGGCAGCGTGAGTTTATTAGCGGTGGTCTTTGGTCTGATTGATTGGTGGAGTGGGGAAGTGGATCATTTTAGGGTTAGGGTGGAGGGGGGGGGGGGGGTCGCAGTTGGCCTTGCAGTTGACCCCCCCCCCCCCCCCATGTGCGGGACTGCCCTGTGTCAGGTGAACCCCAGTCTGTCAACGGATTGACAGTTGTGAATTGGAGGGGGGGGGGGGGTGGTTGTCTGTTCATCCAGTTGGGAGCTTTTGCACAGGGGTGGAGGTGGGGAGGGGGGTGGTATAGGGGGGGGGAATGTCGATCTGGAAGTGTAATTTAATATCTTAATGACCCCCCCACCGGAGGGAAGAGGCGAAGCGCGGGCTGACTGACGGGTGATGTCCGCGACTGCAGCTTGGCTCTCGCCTCCCGCAGACAATGAAAAGAGCCCCTGTTGTTGGGCAGTCCCCCCCCCCCCCCAGCCTGCCTGTGTGACTGACGGGTTCATTAGACCTCTCCACAGCCAAACCATCAGAGAGGAGAGATAGAGAGTGGAGGAGTGGAGGAGAGAAAGAGAAGAGAGGAGAGAAAGAAAGGGGAGGAGAGAAGAGAAAGGGCAAAGAATGAAGAGGGGGGGAAAGAGGAAAGACGTGAGCTGGGAAAAAGATTGGAGGAGGAAAAGAGCACAGGGCAAGGAGGTGGGAAGGGAAAGAGGGGGAGAGAAAGGAGAGGAAAGAAAGGAGACTAGAGGAGAGAGCGGGAGAGAACAGAAACAGGGGAGGGGACGAGCGGAGACGGAGGAGAAGACTAAGGGAGCGAAGGAGGAGAGGAGAAAATGACCTCACTCACACTCTGTTAGAGGCATGCCATTGGCCGAGGGAAGCGCAGCGGTATTGAGGGAAGAGGAGGGCGCTCGGACCGCGCGGCCCGCAGCACACGGAGGCATTCATGAACCCGTGTGAGAAGCCCTTTCATTTCCTGACCTTTCTCACTCCCTCCTTCCCTCTCTCCGTCCGTCCCGCCCATCGTTAATATTAGAACAGAAATAACAGGCCGGACATCATTTATAAAGCCAAAACATGTCAATGTAAGTTTATGGAACTTTACTGTACGGCAGGAAGCACAGACGACAAAGAGTTGACTGAGTCGCCCGGCTCGGGGAGAAAACCCCAGGCTCCTTTTTTTGTCTTTAATTAACTTTGTAGTTTAAAAAAAAATTATATTATATATGTATATATTTATATTTAAAACACTTTCCATTCCGCAGTGCAATGTTTTTGGAAAAACTGGAAGGGGCAAAGTCATTCGCCTTGGCCAGATCACAGAGCCTAGGGAGCTGTCTGGGACTCTAGAGGATTCCTTGGGCTTTCCCAAACCTGTCAATCTCCTGCTGGCCACGCCTCCTTATGTAGCTGGCACAGACGGTTGGGCAGGACCTCAACCATAGTCATAATGCTGAGTGCGTCCATCTATGACCGTTAGGTGCTTGTGCGAGTGTGTGCTGTTGTGTGTGAGTGTGCATGTTTGTGTGTGTCAACGAGTACAGTTAGAATGCATTTTTGTACAGTGTGTGTGTGATAGTGTAGTTTGAATGTGTGTGTGTGTGTATGTGCCTGTGAGTGTATGTGTCTGTTTGTGTAAGTGCGTGCGTGCGTGTGTGTGTGTGCGCGTGTGTGTGCATGTGTGTGTCAGAGAGTTCAGCTAGAATGTGTGAGAATGCAAGAGAGTGGTGTGGATGTCAGAATGTCTGAACGGTTGCTACTGTCATGCGCGAGTCACCATGGCGCCGCAGTTATGACTGGGGGCCGGCTGTGTCAAATCAAGAGGTCAAACTCGGCCGCGTCTCATGTTGGGCTCTGCCCCACATGATATAGGGTCTCCTCTACGCGGGTCTCTCATCTCCGCCGGCTCGGCCACATACGCGGCCAGTCATTCAGATCCTCCCTTGCTGGTCAGAGGCAGCGCATTCGAGACGGTCTCTCGCTGCGTTTCATTACAGTAAATGGTTTTGATTTTTTTTTTTTTTGCGGTTGCACAGAAGGCGTCAAAGGTTCAAGTTAGTCAGTCAGACATTTTTTCATCCCTTAGCAATGCTGAATGCCATAGAAATGTAGTCTTGTGAAACTTCGGTATGAATACTCTCAGTTAAGGATTGACAGGACAGACAGCTCATTTCAAAAATGTACATATATAGACCCAATTTTTGATTGCTTAAATAACACCAAAATTACAAAATTCTGGTTCAACACACTTTTACCCGTAACTTGCAACAGTATCCCAGCAGTTATGTTCAGTTGGGTAATACAATCAAATATATGGATTGTATGGCGCTTATCTTGTCCTACAGGTGGCGCCTGACACCCAGCACATGAGGAGCTAAGTACACAGGGCTGCTTCAAAAGCAAACACCTGCCCTGGACAGGCAAACTCCCCCAGATTACAGGTCTCCCAGAGGCTGTCAGAGAGAGTGGCTCACAGGCTGGGGAGAGAGTGACTTCGCGTTTGTCGGGGGAAAAGAGGGAAGGGGGAGGACAGAAAAAGTGCATCTTCGCTGGATTCCCCGGCGATGCGTCACCTTCCCCACGGCCCAAAAGAGCCGGCAGAAACAGGAAGTGTGTCAGTGCATGATCCCCCTTTGCGTGTGAGCGTGTGTGTGTGTGCATCCTCATTCACTCTCATTACAGTGTCTAAGAGGGCGGCTGACTCACAGCGAGAGCAAAACACTTGTTCTATTCCCGTCCCCGGTCGCCACGGTGGCAGACCGCCGCGTCCCGCGTATTTACACAGTACACACCTAGGGCGCATAGTTTCACAAGAACAGGAAGTAAAAGGGACTCGGTCGTATGAATAAAACATTCCTTTAACTGTAAGAGAGGACTCAAACGTGCGGCGCCTATAGACAGTACCACCGTGGTTTACAGGATTCAGCAGGTTCATCTGCAGGCTAAACAGTGACGTTTTAGTAAGAGAGCTCATCCGAGTGGACAGCACGCCTAACTGCACTGCAAAAAACCAAATCTTAACAAGCATTTTAATCTCATATTTAGATATTATAATCTTATTTCTGTTACTTTTTTTGCTAAATAAGACAAACTGTCTGCCGGTGGGGTGAGATAGTTTTACTCATTTGAAGAGTTGCCAGTGGGGTAAGATAATTTCACTTTAAAACAAGCTAATATTTTCCACTTTTGAGGAAAAAAAAAAAAAAGATTTTCTCATTACAAGACTAAAACACTTGTTAAGACAGACATTTTTTGCAGTGTGAACTTCCACGGAGAACAAAACTCCAATTCCTGCTTAGTGTGCAATACCATTGGGTCATGAACTTCTGCAGAAACCGAGGTCCGGGACCTTCTAGGAAGAAAGCATCCCTTCCTCGTCTCTCTGGAGAGGCCAGAGAGGTTGGGAGAGGAGAGGAAAAAAGAAAGATGCCGTTTCCCATTCATTCTTATGTACTGCAAAAGGTTAGGTCATCCACCTCCACAGAAACTGGGCAGAGACCAGAGACAGACAAAGAGAAAAGCAGAGAGAGAGAAGGGGGAGGGAAAGAGAGAAAGAAAACAATTGATGGAGTTCCCCTTTTATTTTTTTGCAGAAGGGAGATGCTAGTCTCTGTGCACCGGCAGAATGGAAAACTAAACATGACCGGCGGAGGAGAGGGGAAGGGGTGAATGCGCCGTGAGGAGCGTAGCAAACCGGCCGCTCCCGGGCCCAGGGGCGCATCGAAGAGAGAACACACACACACACACTCTCTCCTCGCCGACGGTCACCACTGCCGCCGCCCGCCCCCGGATAAATATCAATATTTAATGTACCAATGCCGGTTTCTCCACAGCCGGCCCCCGTGGGAGGGAACATTACGGCCCAGCTGATCTGACCGCAGGCGCAGGTGCAGCTATCTTTAAACCCGAGGGGGAAAAAAGGGCGACGCCTCGCTCCCCGACGACCCGCACTCCACAAACGCCACACCAAAGCGCCGACCTTTCGGTGAGTCAGGCGAGCCGTTAGCGGGAAGCTTTTCTGAAAAGGCAAATGTTCTGGACTTTCTCACCTCAAAACCGACAATCGCTGTAATTCATTTCCTGTATACATTTCCATCACATGGACTTTGGATGTGGTTAGTAGACTTACAAATTAAGCAGGAGAATTTTAATTATTAGACTTGTAAAATGAAAAATAAATAGGTCACAAGGTAACCTTTTTACAAACGAGTCATCAGTGTTCAGCCAAAGATCAGGAAATGAGATTTATAAACTATTTCTCCGAATATTTGATTCAGATATCTTTTGAAGGGTGTTGATGTGAAGAAGATAGTAATATAAAAAGAGAAGATTCATCCCATTTGAAAATGTAGTTTTTCCACAAAAGAGATTTGGAGGAATGACCGACTCTCTCCCAGCCTATGGACCTTTGCAGGCTAGGCTCGGCAGCAGGAAAGTCCCAGGCTGAGGGAGGAAGCAGGCCGTCTGGGTCTGAAGGAGAGTAGGGGACAGGTGAGTGTGACACACCTGCGTAATAAACGCTGTCTGCCAGGTGATTCCTCATGAGCCCTACCTAGCTGACCAACATTCCTACCGCCACACCTATGCGCCATTACCCATGAACCCACAGCCCGGGGGGGTGAGCACG
Organism: Synaphobranchus kaupii; assembly: GCA_029718625.1. Classification (NCBI taxonomy): domain Eukaryota; kingdom Metazoa; phylum Chordata; class Actinopteri; order Anguilliformes; family Synaphobranchidae; genus Synaphobranchus; species Synaphobranchus kaupii. The sequence goes on from CM056387.1 coordinate 35,111,106, forward strand.
CCAGGCCTACATCGCAGTGCACCTCCCAATACAGGCTTTCGGCCCTCCAGCCCCAAATTTATTTTTCCATTTATATTTTTTCTTTTTCCTAATATTTTTCTTTTTTTTTTGGGGGGGGGGGGGGGGGTGTTTACACTAGTTCTTGAATTGAGAGAGGATAGAAAAAAGTTGATTATTAATGATTAGAAAGCAAAACGAAAAAAATAAGTAACAAGATCTTAATATGCTGGTGGATGCACTTCAGAGGAGAAGCAAGATGAGAGACTTTGGAAGGACTGGGGGCACGAGCACCATGTGATCACCAAATCCATCAAACTGAAAAATCAACTATACCTTACCTGTGTCTCCCTACACTTATGCATAGTACCCTGTTTTTTTTTTGGGAGGGGGGGGGGGGGGGGGTAAGGTGGTCTGCGCTATATACACAGAAACAAATAGCAGCCAACGCAGGACAGCTCTCCCAGGAGGAACACGCGCACAGAATATCAAGTTTCTTCTTGCCGTCTCTTACACAAGACCCCAAAAGATTTTCCCTTTTTCTACAACCCCCCCCCCGCTCTCTTTAAAGTAGAAAGTTAAGGAGGTTGAAGAGTTTCTTTCTTTGTGAACGTCAGCACACCTGTAAGGGCTAAGCTATAATGGTGTGCTGGAGGGGCTGTTTGGACATGCCCTTCCTGACCCCCTCTCGCCATTATAAGAGTACTGTCCTGACAAGGCCTACAGTACAAACACCGCCCTCCTCCTCATTCCCTCCATGCCCTTCCCCGCCCCCCTGTCCAAACAGCCTCAGTCAACCGACATATTCCTCGTAATTGTTCTTTTGTCCGCAAGGCTATCCGTCAGGCTAAGTTTTTCGGTGCCATTGCGACCACAGATCTCTTGCTTTGCCTCGGTCTCGGTTCTGAAGCTGCGTCCGTCCGTCCCTGCCTTCACAGTCCGTTGCCACGTCTGTCTGTCCCAAATGGTGTCAGTCTATGTTGAGCTGCATCGGTCCTGAATGGTGTCAGTCTTTCCTGAGCTGCGTCAGTCCTGAATGGTGGCAGTCTGTCCCGAGCTGCAGCAGTGTGCATCAACACCACATAGGGCTAATTTTCAGGGACAGCCCCCTCAGTATACCCGCCCAATCAAAGGGCCGTCTCTCCTAAGACTATAACGAGCTTGAGAGAACTAGAGAACGAGTGTGTGAGTGAGTGAGAAAAAGAGGATGCGTTTGAACGAGGGAGCAGGTAAATGAGAGATAGAGAGATTGAGGAGGTGTGTACGGGTAATTGCACGGACAAGTGAGAGTGTGAGTAAGCTTGCAAATGAGCGAGCGAGAGATCGCAGTGAGCTAGTTGCAAACTTCACATTCCAATATAAAGACATTTTTCAACCGAGATCCTGCATGTTTTCAATAAGGCTGCAGGGAAGCCCAAGTCGTGCACGCGAAGCCCAGCCGCTAACGATTTTAGATTTCAGGCTCGGAAGGCCTACTTGGTGCAAGAACTGTGTTCTTTCAAAAGCTCCAGAACGCCACACGCACTTCCTTCTCCCTCTCTAGTTTCCTTTCTTTTTTCCTTTTTCTGTATCTTTCTCTCTCTCTCTCTCTCCAACTGCATGACCACTTCTTTGTAGAAGAGAGAGAAGAGGAAAGTTTAAAAAAAAAACCTTTGCCTCGAGCTCAAGTCGTGTCGACGCACGTTTGCACAAGAGTGTAAAAATAGGCTTTGAATAGCAGAGTAAATCCTCTCAGGATCAGGGTACTTCTCTCTCCTTCACTGTGCCACGCGGAAAGGAACTCGCTGTACTGCGGCAGCCAGCGCGTCACCCGATTCAAACTAAAAAAGCAGCGTTTCGGGCTTGTGTCGGAAAAACAGAGGTGCACTTTAGCTTAATCCAGGGGGATTAATTTGGGGTTGCCGTTGGGTGCGTCTATCTTGCCTCGTCCCTTTCTGACTTTGGTCTTAATTCAGAGAGAGAGAGAGAGGTACAGAGAGAGTGAGAGAGGTACAGAGAGAGTGAGAGGGATAGAGAGGTACAGAGAGAGTGAGAGAGGTACAGAGAGAGTGAGAGGGATAGAGAGAGAGGTACAGAGAGAGTGAAAGGGATAAAGAGACTGCGTATGAGAGTGAGAAGAGAAAGAAATAGAGTAAGAGAGATAGAGAGAGGTACAGAGAGAGTGAGAGAGGTACAGAGAGAGTGAGAGAGGTACAGAGAGAGAGAGGTACAGAGAGAGTGAGAGAGGTACAGAGAGAGAGAGAGGTACAGAGAGAGAGAGAGAGGTACAGAGAGAGAGAGAGGTACAGAGAGAGAGTGAGAGAGGTACAGAGAGAGAGAGAGAGGTACAGAGAGAGTGAGAGAGGGAGGTAGAGAGAGAGTGAGAGAGGTACAGAGAAAGAGAGGTACAGAGAGAGTGAGAGGTACAGAGAGAGAGAGAGAGGTACAGAGAGAGTGAGAGAGGGAGGTAGAGAGAGAGTGAGAGAGGTACAGAGAGAGAGAGGTACAGAGAGAGTGAGAGGTACAGAGAGAGAGAGAGAGGTACAGAGAGAGTGAGAGAGGTACAGAGAGAGAGAGAGGTACAGAGAGAGTGAGAGGTACAGAGAGAGAGTGAGAGAGGTACAGAGAGAGAGAGAGAGAGAGGTACAGAGAGATAGAGAGAGAGGTACAGAGAGATAGAGAGAGAGGTACAGAGAGTGAGAGAGGTACAGAGAGAGAGAGGTACAGAGAGTGAGAGAGGTACAGAGAGAGGTACAGAGAGAGTGAGAGGTACAGAGAGAGAGAGAGAGGTACAGAGAGAGTGAGAGAGGTACAGAGAGAGAGGTACAGATAGAGTGAGAGAGGGAGGTACAGAGAGAGAGAGAGGTACAGAGAGAGTGAGAGGTACAGAGAGAGAGAGAGAGAGAGAGGTACAGAGAGAGTGAGAGAGGTACAGAGAGAGAGGTACAGAGAGAGTGAGAGGTAGAGAGAGAGAGAGAGAGAGAGAGAGAGAGGTACAGAGAGAGAGGTACAGAGAGAGTGAGAGAGGGAGGTACAGAGAGAGTGAGAGGTACAGAGAGAGAGAGAGAGAGAGAGAGAGGTACAGAGAGAGTGAGAGAGGGAGGTACAGAGAGAGTGAGATACAGAGAGAGTGAGAGAGGGAGGTACAGAGAGAGTGAGAGGTACAGAGAGAGTGAGAGGTACAGAGAGAGAGAGAGAGAGGTACAGAGAGAGTGAGAGGTACAGAGAGAGAGGTACAGAGAGTGAGAGAGGGAGGTACAGAGAGAGAGAGAGAGGTACAGAGGGAGTGAGAGAGGTACAGAGAGAGTGAGAGAGGGAGGTACAGAGAGAGTGAGAGGTACAGAGAGAGTGAGAGATAGAGAGAGTGAGAGGTACAGAGAGAGAGAGAGAGTGAGAGAGGTACAGAGAGGGAGGTACAGAGAGAGTGAGAGGTACAGAGAGAGAGAGAGGTACAGAGAGTGAGAGGTACAGAGAGAGTGAGAGAGGGAGGTACAGAGAGAGTGAGAGAGGGAGGTACAGAGAGAGTGAGGTACAGAGAGAGAGAGAGGTACAGAGAGAGTGAGAGGTACAGAGAGAGAGAGAGAGAGGTACAGAGAGAGTGAGAGAGGGAGGTACAGAGAGAGAGAGGTACAGAGAGAGAGAGAGGTACAGAGAGAGAGAGAGGTACAGAGTGAGAGAGGGAGGTACAGAGAGAGTGAGAGGTAGAGAGAGAGTGAGAGAGGGAGGTACAGAGAGAGAGAGAGGTACAGAGAGAGAGAGAGGTACAGAGTGAGAGAGGGAGGTACAGAGAGAGTGAGAGGTACAGAGAGAGTGAGAGAGAGAGGTACAGAGAGAGAGAGAGAGGGAGGTACAGAGTGAGAGAGGGAGGTACAGAGAGAGTGAGAGGTACAGAGAGAGAGAGAGAGGTACAGAGAGAGTGAGAGAGGTACAGAGAGAGTGAGAGAGGGAGGTACAGAGAGAGAGAGAGAGGTACAGAGAGAGAGAGAGAGGGAGGTACAGAGAGAGAGTGAGAGGTACAGAGAGAGTGGGAGAGAGAGAGAGATTTCATGAGAAAAATGAGCTCCTAATAACATTTATTTTTTGTTGGTGTTAAATGAAGTATAGTGAGAAAAGCTTTACATTAATTTTAACATGAAAACCTAGAGAACACACTGAAAAAATCTACAGAGAGAAAAAACCCTCCAGAGTCTTATTTTGGACAAAAGGATATAGGCTAAATTGCAAGCTAATCAAGAGCTAAATTGCTAACTGGCAACTGAAGAAAATAACTGAAGGTCACAACAAAACAAGAAACAGAAAATACAAGAAAACACAAGGACAAAGGACAAAGGACAATAATCCTAGATTGAGAACTAAGAGGACTAAGAGGGTAGGACCTAATTTTCTTTTATTTAACTTAATTTAAGCAAAGGTTTCCTGGTGTATAGGCTAGCTCTGGCTACAGATAACTTAACTTTGGCTACGGAGAGCAATTTTGACAGTTAGAGAATGGATACATTAGAGGGGAGGAGCCTCAGCAGCCTGAGCAGCCTAGCCATAAGTTACCCTGACAATGGCTCCAGTGACACGGCGAGAAAAAAATATAAAGCAAAGCTACTGAGAGACTTTCCTGAGACTCTGAGGGCAGACTTCATGATATTTAAAGATGAGGAAAGGAAAACAGATCTGCTCTTTTACACAGAGCACCCTAATGCCTGGCATACAGCCCTCAGTTCAGCCATCAAAGACCTGAAGATGGCAGGAAACAAGGCAATGAGACAGCTCTTTTTAGACACTACCCCTAAGTTCAATATAAACCTATATAACAATGGGACTGTAATGATCCAGGGCTCAACCCACTGCCTGGAACAGTTTGAGAGAAATTTTGACAGGTACAAATCACTGGCTGAGAGAGAGAAGGATTCTCTCCCCCTTACAGCAGCAGCAACAGGCGCACACTCAGAGCCAACAAGCCCTCCCCCTCGCCCCGCCCCTACCCCACAGGCTGGCTCTGTCGCTGTCCACTCCACTCCCCCAGCCTCTACCCCACCCCACTCCCCGCACACACCCAGAACAACAGTGTCTGTGCAGCGCATCCAGGAATGCCTCTCCATGCTTGAGATGGAGATCACAGAATTTAAAGAGAGCAAGCTTCAGGAGACAGACTCTGTCCAGCAGCTCAGATTGGAATTGGAGCAACTGAAAAAGGAAAGCAGTAGTAAACTGGGAGAATTGGAGACAAGTGTCACTAATCTGCATAAAAACAATCAGAGACTGAATGATGAGCTCACAAATTTGAAAGAAGAGATGAGGCAGAAAGATGCTGCGATCCACAACCTCACAGAGCAAATCACCAGCCTGACCACAGAGCAGCACCTCTGCCAGACCACAGCCAGAGGCTCACAGACAGAGAGCAGCCCCAGCAACACTACCACCACCTCCCCCATCGCCTCACAAACTAAGCCCAGCCCCCCAGCCACCCAACCAGCCCCTCCTCAGCCCTCACGACAACAACCTGCTCCAAACACACCACCCCTCCACCCACAGCCACCCAAAACAGCTATCCTCATTGACTCAAATGGTAAATTCCTAAACCACAGGAGGCTGTTCCCAACCCATAGTGTGGGAAAGTTCTGGTGCCCCACCACAGACAATGCCCTCAAACTACTCTGCCAGTCTACCCTGAACACCCCACAGAACATTTTAATACACACTGGCACCAATGACCTGCGCTCCAAGGGAGAGAAGGTGGCAGAATCCTTAAAAAAGGTGGCAGAAAAGGCCCACAGGCTGTTTCCACAGGCGAACATTGCCATTTCCACACTGCTGCCCCGCAGAGACTATCCAGGTGGCCTGATCAACAAAATAAATCAGTCAATCACCAGTGACTGTGCCACGCTGCCCAATGTTACCATCATCCACCACCCAGCTCTGTCCTGTGATCACCTTTATGACCTGGTCCACCTTGACCAGGAGGGTGTCAGGCTGTTTGCTAAAGACCTAAGAGAGGCTCTCTACAGAGACCTACCCACCCTCCAGCCCCACAGACCTCCAGCACACCCCCATCACCAGTACTCTGCCGGCTACAGGAGATCCCACCACCGACAAAGCAGAGCCCAACCTAGCACAACCCAGCCCAGCACTGCCCAGCCCAGCACTGCCCAGCTCAGCACAACCCAGCCCAGCAGGACCCAGCCCAGCACTGCCCAGCCCAGCACTGCCCAGCCCAGCACAGCCCAGCCCAGCAGGACCCAGCCCAGCACTGCCCAGCCCAGCAGGACCCAGCCCAGCACAGCCCAGCCCAGCAGGACCCAGCCCAGCACAGCCCAGCCCAATCCTGCCCAGCCATGGGTCCCACAGCAGCTCACCTATCCAGTTCACCCAAAAAACACTCACCACTACATGATGCACGGCGCAGCTCAGCCCACCCTATCCCCACAACAGCTCACCTATGCAGAAGTTGTTCAGGGTGCAAAACACCCAAACACTCAAGACTGTGGGGAGGTACGTCAACTACTACAGCTAATCCTTAGGATACTCAACTAATCAGTTAATTATTATAAATATGTGCAAATATTCAGTATTCAGTGTTTAAATAATACTAAAATGTTAACTATATACAGTATGTGTATGTATATATATATATATATATGTATGTGTGTGTATGTATATGTATGTATGTATATATATGTATGTATATGTATATATATATATCTTTTTTTTTCTTTTCTTTTCTTCTCATTATACTCATTGATAACCAACAAATGCATTGTATTCAAATGAGATCTCTTTCTATCAGCGCATGGAACATCCAAGGAATGTACTCCTCAATATTTGGAACTAAAAGTATAAACCCAGATTTCCTTAAGAGCATCACTGGTCACGACATCATAGTGCTCTTAGAAACATGGTGTAGATCAGATGTGGAAACTCACTGTCCCTCGGGCTATAGGGAGATTGTACTGCCATCTTTCAAACATGCTCACGTAAAACGTGGAAGAGACTCAGGTGGAGTCATCATATGGTTTAAAGTGGACCTGAAAGGCCACTTATCAATAGAAAAGAAAGAGGTCACACACATTTGGCTACGGCTTAAAAAAGGCACAATTAATAGTGACAAAGACCTCTTTCTTTGTGCAGTTTACACTCCACCTGCTGAGTCTCCCTACTTCAATGTAGATTTTTTTAACAGTCTCCACGCAGAAACCAGCCATTTCCAGGCTCAGGGGAATGTGCTGTTGTGTGGAGACTTTAATGCCAGAACAGGCCGAGAGGGTGATACCATTGAAACTCAAGGTAATAATCATATCTTCAAAGCTTCTCCGCACCTCACCCCGACAACAAAAACGCGGAATAACCCTGACAATATTGTCAATAAGCATGGGAAGGAGTTGTTGCATCTCTGTCGAGGCTTAGGCCTGTACATGCTTAATGGTAGGATCCGTGGGGACTCATTAGGTCGGTTCACATATTGCTCAGCTCTTGGGTCTAGTGTAGTCGACTATGCCCTTACTGACATGGACCCCTCCTCCATCAGTGCATTCACTGTTAGACCACAGTTACCATTATCGGACCACTGCCAAATTAATGTCTTCCTGAAAAGATGTGAAACATCAACAGTTCAAGAGCCCCATAAACTAACTAAATTAAATATGGCCTATAAGTGGGCTGAAAACAGTGTGTCTGACTTCATTTCTGCAATCAGTTCTACTAAAATAAACAATCTAATCAATACATTTTGTTCAAGACAATTCCAACCAGATCAAGACAATGTAAATCAGGCTGTTAAAGAAATAAATGAAATATACCACAAGGCTGCTATCATGGCAAACCTTATCAAAATTAAGAAACCTAAACAGAGACCTAAAAAAGAAACATGGTTTGATATGGAGTGCAAAATTATAAGAAAAGAACTTAGACAATTATCCAATCAGAAACACAATCAACCAGATAATTTTGATTTAAGACATCAATATTGTGAAACACTTAAAAAATATAAGCAAACTCTTAACTCGAAAAAGAAGCAACATTATATCCAAACTTTAGAAGAAATTGAGGCCTCCATTAACAGAAATCAGTTCTGGGAGAAATGGAAAAAATTACATTCAAAACAAACTCCTGATATTCCCATAAAAAATGGAGACATCTGGAAGAACCATTTTGAAAACCTCTATGAAGAAATACACACTTCAAATCTCTCAGATGAACAAAAAAATATCCAAGATAAACTAAAACAATTTGAGTTAACCATTAAGGACTACCAGAACCCCTTAGATTTCGAAATTTCTTCAAAAGAACTTACAGATTCACTCCATAAAATGAAACATGGAAAAGCATCTGGCCCCGATATGATTCAGACAGAAATGTTAAAAAACAGCCCCCCTGATTTACAGAAAGTCTTACTAAAACTGTTTAATCTTGTTTTGCAAGCTGGCTGCTTTCCTGGTGTCTGGACAAAAGGGCTTATTTCCCCAATTCACAAGAGTGGAGACAAATTGGACCCCAATAACTACCGAGGCATCTGTGTGAGCAGTAACCTGGGGAAGGTTTTCTGCTGTATTCTTAACGCCCGCATACAGGCCTTCCTAGTCGAACACAATGTCTTGAGTAAGAGTCAAATTGGATTTTTACCAAATTATCGGACTACAGATCATATTTACACTCTACACACCCTAATAAATCATCATGTACACCAAAAGAAAAAAGGCAAAATATTTGCTTGTTTTGTGGACTTTAGAAAGGCATTTGACTCTATTTGGCACAACGGATTATATTATAAAATTATACAATCTGGTGTAGGGGGTAAAGTTTATGACATCATCAAATCAATGTATTTGGACAACAAATGTGCGGTAAAAATTGGCGACAAAAGAACAGAATACTTCACTCAAGGGCGTGGGGTGAGACAAGGCTGCAGCTTGAGTCCTACTCTGTTCAATATTTACATCAATGAGCTTGCGGTGCTACTGGAACAATCTGCAGCACCTGGTCTCACCCTAAACAATAAGGAAGTCAAATCTCTACTCTATGCAGATGACCTGGTGCTGCTGTCACCCACAGAGCAAGGACTACAGCAACACCTGGATCTGCTGGAGCAATACTGCCAGAACTGGGCCCTGGCAGTAAATTTATCAAAAACCAGAATCGTTATCTTCCAAAAGAAGGCCAGACGTCAGGAAACCAGACACTATTTCACTCTAGGAAACACCGCCCTAGAGCATTCTTTATACTATGACTATCTAGGACTGAGAATTAGTGCCTCCGGAAACTTTGATTCAGCAGTGAATGCATTAAAAGAAAAAGCACGACGAGCATTTTTTGCAATTAAAAGACAATTCCATGGATTTGAAATTCCAATTAAAATTTGGTGTAAGATTTTTGACAGTGTGATCTTGCCTATTGCATTATATGGATGTGAGGTATGGGGTCCACTCAGTAAACTCGAGTACACTAAATGGGATAAACAACCAACAGAGACTCTGCACGCTGAATTCTGTAGAAATATATTGAAAATTCAAAGGAAAACTCCAACAAATGCAAGCAGGGCAGAATTAGGCCGATTTCCACTAATTGTACCGGTTCAAAAGAGATCCCTAAAATTTTGGTTACATCTCCATTCAAGTCCACATAACTCCCTCCAATTTGAGGCACTCAAAACCCAAGAGCTCAGCCCTAAAACCAGTCCCCTCTGTCAGCTGGTCCTGAAATTAACTAACCCACGTTCAATCAATCAACCAGCAAATCAATTTCAGACCAGCACTGCTGACCAAACTCAAATTAGAGTAAACCAAATCATGAAACAAATAAAACACTCCTATTTGGAACATTGGGACACTGAAACAAAATCTCAACACAAATTAGAATGCTATCGGGCCCTAAAAAGAGAATATGAATTGGCAGATTATCTCTTCACTGTCAGAGATGCAAAGCAGAGACAGATCCTGACCAAGTACAGGCTCAGTGACCACAGTCTAGCCATAGAAAAAGGCAGACATAAAAAATTATGGAAACCCAAAGAGGACAGAATATGTGGTCACTGTATGACAGATGAGGTTGAGACAGAGATGCACTTTCTCCTTAAATGTGAAAAATTTAAAAAAATCAGAGAATATTATTTTGAGAAATTTCATAATGAAATCCCAAATTTCTCCCAGCTACCCCCCATGGATAAAATTCCAATCGTGTTGGGAGAGGGACATACAGCAACAATTGCAGCAAAATATGTGACAGTCTGCCATAGCCTGAGAGAAAGTGAGAACACATAGAGACCCTAATCTACCCCAGCCCAGTATTTGTATATTATTTTATTAATTATAGTTCAATGATATGTTCTTTGTTGCACAAACTCACACGATACAGCACACACTCATAAAAGCATGTACACATAAACAGGTTTACACACACACACACACACACACACACACACACACACACACACACACACACACACACTTTACTCTATTTATGATTATTGTACCTGTTGTACTCTTTCATGCTTTGGCAATATGTATATGTACATACGTCATGCCAATAAAGCAAATTTGAATTGAATTGAATTGAGTGAGAGAGGGAGGTACAGAGAGAGAGAGAGGTACAGAGAGAGAGAGAGGTACAGAGAGAGAGAGAGAGGGAGGTACAGAGAGTGAGAGGTACATAGAGAGAGAGAGATGGCTGGCCATTACTGTCAGTCATCTTGACAGACAATTTAGACAAAAATGATGATCCTCCTAATAAAGACCATGAAAGAGGAGAAGGAGGAAAAAAAGGAAAAATATAAACCCTGGGAAATACCTGCGTGTCTCTCTCGATGAGCTCTCTGTGAATGTTTGGGGAGTTTCCCATCACGCCCCCCCCCCCCCCCCCCACCAGCTATGGCACCTATGAGGCCCTGTATTGCCTGCTAAAGGACAAAAAAATATTTATTAAAACAAATATTTTAAAAATAAATAGATGAGCGGAGACGTGCTTTTCAAGCCTTGCAGGGGGTTGTCTGAGCAGCTGCAATGGCATCCGGAGGAGATAAAGCCCAGGATAGGAGATAAAGCCCAGGATAGGTGGCAATGTGCAGTGGATCATTAGAGAATCCACCCTTGCCCTCCACCCCTCTCCCAGTTCCCATCCCCTCAGATATAACGCACGCCATCAGGCATCGGCCATGGACTGTGCCTGAAGCCTCAGCAACCCTGCTAGCATTAGCACCACTCTGCTCAATGACAAGCTTGTGGGGGACATGGGAACAGAGGAAGGATCGGACCTGCCAGCTCTCCAGAGCACAAGTATGAATACCCAGCATGCCTTGGGGCATGGGCACTGCTCAAACAGAGAGAGGGCTTTTTTAAAGTGCGGGCAGTGTGAGCATGTGTGTGTGTGTAGACGTGTCTCTGGGACCAAGGGTGCTATCAGCACAGGGAGTCTCCAGTGCGATATGCAGCCAGACTCCGGTAAAGAATCTGCTTATGCTGGAAAGCTTGTGCACCAGACACTAATGGGATGGGGTGTGTGCTTTTATATGGCAACACACACACACACACACACACTCACACACCCACACAGACACAAATACAAAAGTCAAATATGCACACACTCACACATTCGCTCTGTGTCAAATACACACACACACACACACACAGATGCACAGTATGAAGTGACCCTCCCCGCCAATGGAAGTACCTGGCAGAGGATAAAAGAATTAAATTAGGGAATAGAAAAAAAAATAGAAAAAAAAACAAAAAAACTTTGGTTTTATGTTTGAGATAAAGAGGGAAAAATAGCGGGGTCACGTCTGCACGCATACTTTCTCACAGAGGCGCACGCACGGCAGTTTTGTGGCGGGACTCAGAACCCCTGTCCCAGCAGCCATCTGGCGCTCCGCATGAACAGAGCCATCAATCTGCAGGCCCCACAAGGCCCCATTCATCCAGGAGTCCCGCGCTGGCTGGCTGGCATGGGCCTGACTGAGGCTCTGCCCAATCAGCTGCAGCGTTGCCAGATCCCGGGAGAGCTGCTGCTCCTTCGACCGGGCCGGGCCGAGACGGGATGGGGAGCGGGGCGGGGATCACGGCACCGGAGGAGCAGACGGAGGAGCGCAGAAGGAGCAGAAGAGGGAGGTGAACTGGGAGCAGGAGAAACGCGAGGAGTAGAGAGGGAAAGACTACAGCTTATTAACACTCAAGTGCACAGGTCCTCCCAAACAAAAAAACAAAAAAACACATAGGCCAGGAAAATCCCCATGACCTAAAGGTATTTCCTTAGGTGTGTGTGTGTGTGTGTGTGTGTGCAGTTATTTGTGGAACCTTTCTGAAAGAGCGACAATTTATTTAAAAAAGGGAAGGGTTTTTCAAGGTTTCTTTGTACAGCGATTGCGTCACTTTCGCTCCGCAGAATCAACAGTCCTTCTTTACGCTGAGCCGCCTTGTCGCTGCCGGTCTGGTAATAAATGTCTTGCGGTCCCCAGATTTTCCTTTCCTGCAAGTGCCCAAGCTGCACGCTTCTCATTACCCACAATCCCCCCCTCCTCGGCCGTGCACTGAGTTCAAGCAGACCTGCTCTAGCTCCTGAAATCAAAAAGATTTCCAGTGCCTCAGAAGGGCTTCAACGAATTTGGCCCGACTGCCAGCATTCTCCTGTGTGTGTGTGTGTGTGTGTGTGTGTGTGTGTGTGTGTGTGTGTGTGTGTGTGTGTGTGTGTGTGTGTGTGTGTGTGTGTGTGTGTGTGTGTGTGTGTGTGTGTGTGTGTGTGTGTGTGTGTGTGTGTGTGTGTGTGCAGGGGTTGTAGTGTGTAGCAGGGGTTTTGGCTTATGTCCTCATTTACATCAGTGTCTCACAGCTACACCCGAGAAAGGATTTTTCAGTCCAAGCATGTTCGTAGCCTGCTTTTTTAATCTATACGGCTGTGCACATTTAGTATAGGTAATTTTAACATACTGTATGTAGTTTTAATTATAGTAGGAGGGATACCTTTTTACAGGTGAATTTCTGCAGATGTAAATCACAGGAGGTAGCCTGGGGCGGGCCATCGGATCCTCATTATCCCAGAATGCAATCTGTTCAGGACACAGCACAATGTTTCATTCACACCACCACCCCCAACAAGACATGCAGCAGTCATGTCCGCCTCTCGCCCCGGCAGGGTCTTTTGTCCCAACATGTTCCCTTTTTACGGGTTTATTAGACGCTCTCTTGTAAGGTGACTGACCTACAGAGCTTTCAGTGCGTTCAATCCATTTTCAAAAATCAGGCATAAAACGCTAAAGGGACTTACACATACTTACTGAAGCCATTCAGGTAATGATTGCTTGCTTAAGGGTGCAAATGCAGTGCCCCACACGGGATTCAAACTGGCAACCTCTTGAGTTACGAGTCTGGTTCCTTAATCACCACGTTGCACAACCTCCCCTTTCGTCGTGCGGGTGTGTCATTAGTACCACCTCCTCTATGGATTCAGGAGAGTGCAGACAAGCATGCCAGCTGTTGTTTCTTCTCATAACAATGCAGTTTGCAAAGTCAGGCTTGTGGACACGAGCTAGGGCAAGATAATTCATATACAGATTCACAGGGGGAATCGCGGGCACCCGATCAACCAGTAGGGATCTGGCACGTGATTGGGTAGTGTCCGCTCAGGTGACTGAAACCACCTCTTCCCTGGGTGACCCTAGAACACTGGCACTGACGTGGTCCAGATTCGATACCAGACCGTGGAGCCCATCCATACACCAGTTCAGGGCCTTCATAGGGTGAGCCACTCGGACAAATACCTAAGCAATATTTTTTATTTTTTTATTGGTTGCTAGGCAATTCCCTTAGCCACCGCACCACAACCCCATACACAGAGGAAGAGGCTAACGGTGGGGACGCAGGGCAACACAGAGAGGCCCAGAAAACACCCAGGCCCAGTGGGAGAAGGTCAAAGGTCACTGCAGCGAGGAGCGCTGACTCACACAGCTGGCATCATCCTGCTATGGCAAGGGAGATTAAAGAGGGGGAAGCCTCTGACTCATTAAATGCCAGACAGGATATCAAACACAATGAAACCCAGCCAGTTTTTTCCAGTTTTGAAGTAATTTTATTTAGCGTTTTGTGTGTTTTGTGTTCCTAGAATTTATATTTAGATGTTTCCTTCCTAAGACTTGAACTCAATTATTTAGATCATTATTGAGAGGCACGAGCTCCCGGCTGCATAAATGATTGTGTGTTGACAGAGCTTGGCATGCAAGCGATTACACTGGATAAACCATTGCAGTATAATGCCATAAAATTCAGAATGTTGTCCTTCTTATGCAAATGAAATTCACACTGGCAGACAGACAAACAGAGAGACAAACAGGAGTACAGAAACACAGACTGCACCTGGAGGATATCTCTGAGCCACATCAGCGGGAAAAACAAGGCGCTCGGTGTAATGGCCACCGCTGCAGCTCGCCGGTGGGACTTGCACACTGAAGTGATTTGACCTCTGCTCTGCAGGGTCACCGAGGTCGTCCGGTTGAAATCCTGGGTGGGACTTGAACTCTTGAACCGCCGCGTCCCCCCAGGGGGCAAGGTGCTTTAGCGCGGCTACCTTTACCTGGATTGCCTCACGCCTTCTAATTGCTAAGAAAACAGGCGGGCTGTCTGAGCCCTTCCTGAACACCTCATTTCATTTGGCGAAAGTCAAAGAAGCAAAACACAAGACCTCCGAAAAACAAGGGGCCCCATTCAACCCGGACCGAGACGCGCTTCGCCCCGCGCCTCCGAGTTACAAATTTTGCGGAAAAAGGGGTGTTTTCGTTACCGACGGAGCAACAAACGGGAGGCGGTATTGCGCGGCGGTCAAGGAACCGCGCTCGCGGGTTTAAATCAAAGGTGCGGTACTGCCTTTGAGTAAGGTATTTGCTCAGGGCTACACAGAATTATTCCAGTCAGAAGCCAGCGGTATTAATGGATCGCATATGAAAATGTACGTAAATGTAGCGATTCTGAACTAATTCTGTATAAGGTCATGCGCTAAAACAACTGAACATTGCATTAATTAGTGAGGTTTTCAGAGTCAGTGAAATTAACAAAAAAATATGACGTCGGGATAAGTACAGAGCAGCGGGCCATGCTGTGGTATTCACTTCTATTTTCAGACTGGACCATCACTACCTGAAAACTTTCTATTTATTTATAACTTCCACATCCCATTCCTAATTACCCATAAAAACTGGAAACAGCAATGTAACGTCAATTAATAAGGCTCAGACAGCCTACCAGTGTCTGCAATTCTGCTGGGGCGTCTTTCACGATGACCCCTGTCCAAGGGCAGATGTATCCAGTCAGTGCACTGAGCAACATGACATTGACATTATCCACTTACCATGGCCTTCCCAGTCTCCAGATCTGATCAACAAAACAACAACACTAGACTATGAGAAAGCCACTCAAACTCCATGGAAGTGGAGAATGGTGTCTCGAGGACTGTTCGAGAATATTCCATGAATGCCTGACCGGGTTCAGATCTGGAGACTGGTCATCTTGATGGGATACCTTTTCTCTGCAAGGGAAGAGATCCATGCCAGGTTTGGCTAAGGTAGGACCTCCATCAGAGCACCACTCTTAATGGATGAACCCAAAGGCTCTGCTTTTTCTGGTGCAAGGCAGGAACTTCAGGCTCCAAGGGTTGTGAGTGGCTTAGTCGACCCGGACAAGGAACGCTGTGTGGGGGACGACCGGCACCGCTTAAAAGAAATCCCAAAAACGCAGGCGTCGGGGCAAACCAAGATTTTCCACCAGGGACAGTTTACACCATGTAATAAAACCCATGACTACAAACACACAGGACACTATACCCACCCGTTACTGTAAAAAAAACAAAAAAAAAACAGCATTGCAACCTTTCCGAAATGGATTTGACCACAACCCTGGCCCTGGGGGCTCCCTGAAGTACACCCCCCCCTCTCCAAATTCCTGATCCCTCTCTCCCTTTTCCCCCGATTCCAGCCCACAGGAGCTTTTTCAAGGAACAGCCCACGGATTAAGGTTATCCTGGAGTCACTGTTCTGTACCTGCAATGAAAACAGCGGCAACACCGCGGGGCGCCCCGCCCCCCGCCCCCCGCCCCCCTTCCCCCCCGGCTCCCTCAGCACTATTTCAGGCAGAGGTTAAACAGGACCGCGAACCCGGACTAAATTTAGCTGCCTGCAGAATGCCTGCGTTAAATCATCACTATTTGTTTTGCAAATAATAGATATTCATTAGTGGGGGTTTTTTCACCCCCCCCTCCTCAAAATTCCTCAAAATCAAAAACTTTTTATGTTTTCTGTAATCATCAAAAAAAACGGTTTATCCTTCCTCCCGCTAAAAATAATCGGAAGCTAATATTGACTCGTGCTAAAGAAGACCCGCTGCGGTAAGGGATCGAGGGGAAGGAGCTGAACTCCACGGCGGCTGTGAACGGGGTTTGTTCGGGCCCAAACCGGAGCCACAGAGCAGTCACAGGTCAGCGCCACAGTTTGGGACAGCAGCGACTCAAAGACTCCTGTACCTTTCTCTCCGCCTCTCCCAAACTATATACAGAAAGACCAACAAGGCCGGTACAAAGGTGGCCATTATTGTTATCACGGTTTCTCTAAATAAGTTTTTTAAAAAGCCTTGTGTTTGCTTGCTGAAAGGTCTGGGCCAATACAAATCAGTCCCTGGCCAGTTGTGTGTGGTATGGTGAAGGCACTGGGGGGGTGGAGGGGGTGGACGGGAGGGGATGCCATGACGGCCCTTTTCATAGCACCCCTGCATTTCATCTTACTTGTGTGCGTATTTATTTAGATTCTGCAAGTGCAGCGTGGCGTTCTGATGAAGTGCAGCTCTGTGTACGTGTGGGCGTGGCCCCGTGGAGGCGAGGCGGGGCGGGGCGCTCCGATCCACAGGGCGCTGGAACCTGACGCCACCCAGATCGGACCATCTTGTCCTCTCCCGACCGCAACAGGGTGCCAGTCACAGAGAAGATGCACTCTGACAGGTCGCAATGTTTTTTTGTTTTTGTTTTGGGGGGGGGGGGGCACAGGGCGCGGTGAGAAGAAAGAGAAGGAGTAGGAAAAGAAGAAAAAGAAGAAAGAAGAAAGGAAGGGGTCAGGAAAGTCAATGAAAAATCTACTTCCCTCAGCACATTTTTCCCCCAACCACACTGTCATACAAAGTGCTGAGCAAAACACGCTGGACAGCTGGAGAGAACTTTTTAAATACACAATGATCAGAACAGCAAACTGGGGTGAAACTTTGAAACGTTCCCCCTGATCCGTGTCAACGGCAATTCAGACAAACCCACTGAAAAAAAAAGACAGGAGCAAGCATACGCAACAATGGGACCTTCCCGAAGGACGATCATATTAAAATCCATCCAGATCTACGAGGTGGTTAAATTCATACGTAGCTATCAGCAGATCTCCTTTTGAGCGAGTTTGAGCACCAGGGCTGACTCGGGCTCCAAGGCCGGCCAAATCTCACGGCAAACATGGAATGTGTGATTTTGCTTTCTTTTCTTTTTTTTCCGGGAGATGAAGATTAATAGACTTTTCGAGAATGAAAAATGGACGTAAAATCTGGCCCCCGGACCGGAACCGAGCCCCTCGAAAAGCCCCCGTAGAGTAACCCGGCGAATCCGTGTCGCGGAGCGGGGCCTCGGCGTGCTTCTCAACACCCATTTTATCTTGATCTCTCACACATATCGCCCTTCTCAAGGGGGTCACGCGTTTGTTTTCATAACAGAGTGGTGAAATGTTACGGGGAGCCAACAGACTGTGGGAGCCTCTAGACACTGAGCGATGACTTAACGGGACTTCAAACGGCCCCTGGCATCGACTCACGCCGCGGGACCGCCATGACAGTAGGCCCCTTCTAGACCCCCTGCCTCCTCCCCCGCTGAACCTCTTTATACTGGGCACAAGAGAACTGGCGCACCAGCGCGGGCTTTTCCCACCCTCAGGTACCCTGCTGCGAGGATGCTCCTGTCAACATCTGCAGAACTGAAAGCACAGATTCTCTACACTAACCAGATGAACAACTCTTAACGGTCAGTGTTTTTCTCCTCTCCCACTGAAGCAGTCATTTTCAGATTCATGAACGGTCGTGATAGAGAACGCCACAACTGGCACCTGGTGTTCTCTCTGTGATCACGTCTGTTCAGGAATGTTTATGAAATGTAATATAGCACGGGAAACTATGCAGAACCTCCTAGAGTAAGGAAATAGAGGACGGATGGAACACAGGTGGCCATCTGGTTACTGTAGAGAATCCCATCGGTGAAAGCATCAGCAATAATAATCCATGAGACTGAAAACCTTGGAATTAAAGGACCCTGTAAGCCCCTCCTTCCCTTCCCCCCCGTAAGTGATTGACAGGAAGCGATAAGGTAGGAGGACAGAGAAAGAGGTGGTGGAGAATGGCCTAGTGGTGGATGATGACCAGGTGGAAGTGCGATACGTTCTGTCAGAAAGGAAAGAGAAGGGTGGGTGGGGGGGGGTGGTGAAAAGACGCAAGCGTTACTCTAGAACAAAGACCATCAAAGCAGAACTTTCAACACCCCCGGTGCATTCCGCATTCCTCGTTCCGAATTCCGCCAGGCGTGCGTGGAGATTCCGAGGCAGTGCCGTGGACCGGAGCCAACAGGAGCTTCACAGAGAACAGCAGAAGAAAAATGATGTAGTGAGCAAGACAGAAAGAGAGAGAGAGAGAGAGAGAGAGAGAGACAGCAGGGAGGCGGATGGTGGGTAGGGGGGAGGGGTTGGCGTTTCTGTGAAATGGGACTCAGATGATGATGATGATGATGATGATGATGAACGAGGGACAGTGAGTGATGGAAGTAGTTGGCAGGAACGGACTGCAGCTGGGGCATCCATCCGTTTGTTGTCCCGGGTATAAAAAAAAAAAATAGGCTCATTGTGCGACTGCCCTCTTCAAACGAGAGGGAGGAGAAAAATGTAGAGGGGGTGGTGTGAGGGATGTCCCGTGAAATCCCCCTATTCTCTGACCTCCGTCTCACTGACAGACGGGGCGGGGGCCTCCCCAAATCTCCCTAATTACTGTGGACGACACCGGCGGACGGATGTCGATTAATGATTCATAAAGGGAAGTCCGCCCGAAAGTAGTTTGTCACGTTCCTCCTGGTTCCTCCGGGTGACCCCTCTTGACTGCCCACGGAGACTTCAAACCAAAGCCCAGTGCGGGGAACAGGCGAATCACTTTGTTCCTCCACGCTGTCATCCTTTATATGGAACCATTTCATGACAGGGCCTTGGCTTCCTTCAACAGGGATTAACGCGACCACATGTCATCTCCGGGAAGGGAAAAGTGCTTTCGTAAGACGGGACACAATGGAACAGCGAAGAAAGCGATAAAATAGAAAACTATATTAAAAGAGAACGGAATAGGAGTGGAACGGTCCACTAATCGTCCTCCAGACTCTTCCCGCTGTCAAAATTGTCCCTGAAAATCAGCACTTGAGGTACAACGAGAGGAGCTTAAACGGGTTTGCTTTATGTTGGCTTTCCATGGGCTTGTGCATTCCCACTGGCTCAACCTGTCAGGGATGACTAACAGCGTTCATGCTCGGAGGAAACGGGAAGCGTTTGCCTCCCCTCTAATTTCGGGACATGCAGCACCCCGAAGAAAGTTAGAGGCGCTGGAGCACTCGGGGGACCCACGGCGGGGCAAATCGAGAGCCGGGAGGCGAGCGGGACCCCCTGTAATTAAGGGCGCGCGAGGATGAGTGGGGGGTCAAAGGTCAGGGTGGAAAAGTGACAGGCGGGCGAGATTGATGCTCGCTGGCAAAACCTGAGCTGTGGGTCTTGGCAGCGCTGTTCCCGGGGACTGAGAGTAACATGAACCAGACCCCCATAACCCACACCCCCACCCAAAAGTACCCCCATCACCTCATCTGATGACCTACTGTACCATAAGCAGCAACCATGTTCTGTAAATGGAGAACTCTGACATATATATCGTTACATCCAGCACCAAATTCTTTTGGAGGGGGCGGGGAGGGGGGGCATCTAGAAGGGCGGCAGGCAGTGGGTGGGGGTGTGGGGGTGATGGTGCAGTTGAACTGTCACAGATTTGGTTACGTTGGGGGACCAATTCCAGAAACAAAAACAGACTGAAGTTTTCTAATGGGTTAAACTTTCCAGAGATATTGTTACACGCAGCCCCAATCCTCGAAGAATGAAAAAAATGTAGCTGTATTTTTCTCCACAGAGAAAATGTTTGAATCACATCACATCACTCCTGGACATCAAAAACAAAATAACAACCCCAAACACAGGCCCCCCTGCTCATATTACAAGTCATCCGACCAAAGAACAGGGGTGGGGGGAGGGGATGGGGAAAGAGAGAGAGAATTGTTTAATAATATGCCAATGAGCGACAAGCATTACCCAGATCTGGGTCCTGCCAAAATCAGCCCTGGCCTGTTTCACCATGCCTCATTATACACATCGTACCACCAGCAGGTGTGTGCGTGTGTGTGCATGTGCGTGTGCGTGTGTCCAAACCCACATGAAAGCCACATACAGTACAGCCAGCAGGCCTGTATCTGTGTTCTGGGTCAGGGGTCAGGGGTCAGGCTCGTAGATCTCTGCCCAACGAGCAGCAGCTCTGCTTTCATAGAGATACCGGTGGGGCGGGTTTCTTACTCTATTCGCCGTCCAAAAATCACCTATTCCTGCCAGACCTCCACGTATCCCATCATCCCAACGGAGAGGCCAAGAGTTCCGTCTTACGCTCAGAAAAAGCGTCTCCTGCGTACGGACACAGCAGCGCCAAGCCGCCAAGCCGCCAGGCTTCCCGTCCGTGTTCCGCGCGGGAGTCCGGCTGCAGTCACGTGGAGCGTCAGGTGCAGGGGGGTGCCTTGTGGGACCAACACCCACATCTGTAGATACAGCAACAACCAGTCCGCTGTGTTCCTGCAACCCAATCTAAGCGCCGCTGGGGGGCACTTGCACAGGCAGATATGATAGACATACATAATCTATGCCAGAGAGGTGGCACGTTTAATGTTAACCAAAAGAAAAAAAATCTGTCATTTGAACCTCTAATTTATTACAAAAATGAACTATAACCAACTGGTTCTCTATGCAGGTTTTTGCTTCCACCAATTACCCAGGCTAAATGTGCTAATTGGCTGTAGCCTATAGACTAACACTGGTTCACTAGTAGATTAGATCAGTGTATAGACACATGGACAGTCTTTGGCTGTCCTCCATGCGCTCACCAAGATGTCAGGCTATTTAAGTAAATAAGGCCAGAAGTTTGGCATGAAAACCAGAACCAGATACG
The DNA here is from genome assembly GCA_029718625.1 of Synaphobranchus kaupii. Classification (NCBI taxonomy): domain Eukaryota; kingdom Metazoa; phylum Chordata; class Actinopteri; order Anguilliformes; family Synaphobranchidae; genus Synaphobranchus; species Synaphobranchus kaupii. The sequence continues at coordinate 35,132,342 of CM056387.1, forward strand.
GCCCTCCTTGCCCACCTCTGCTCTACTCATACACTCATGCGTAATGATAAAGTAAGCAAAAAAATATTTTGTTATGCAAATAAGAACATTTTTCTACGTAAGCGGACATCTGCGCACTTCTTCCGTGAGTGTGGAAACTAGGTTGCGGTTTGCATTTGTGCTGTAAAGTAAACCGGGTCGTTCTAACGGTATCAGCATCGGCCAACAAGGCCAGGCAAGAATAAGCTATTGTTGTGGGCCCAGGATTTCCATATTGCGCATCCCTAATTCTCTTCCCCTCCCTCCCGACTCTCAGCATGTGAGAGGTGTCTTGGTGTCACGCAGCCGCTGGGTTCCTCTGAAAGAAGCCCCTCCTCCTGGTGCTGTACTTACGGGACCCGGTTTGGAGGCTGAACCCTGGAAGTCCAGCCGTTTGGGCCTGTTCCACCGGCAGAATTTCTGGAGGTGTCCGGGAGACAGACAGTAGGAGAGGGAGGGAGTGTGTGTGAGTGGACTGATTGACTGTGTGTATGAGTACGTGTGTGTCTTACCCCTGGCACACACACACACACACACACACACACACACACACACACACACACACACACACACACACATACCTGATGTCCCTTGATGTTAATCTTCACTGCTATCATGGAATGACCCATTGAAAAAAAAAAAAAAAAAAAGATTTGTTTTAAACATAAATGTAAAAACATAATGTAAACCCTAAGGAAAGGTCATAAATTGTCCTTAAGAGACTATTACCATAAGCCTTATGATGAAAAAGGTTTGGAATGTGAACAGCAGCTGACTGTAAGACTCCTGCAGTCTCATGTAACTGGAAGTTAAACTGTGCAGATGTGGAAAGAACTCCGCCGACTACGCCCAAAGATTAGAAAACACCAGTTATGACACGTTTATTAGCAACGGGGAGAGAGAAACTCAGGCCTCAAGACTAAGACTGTAACTGGTGGAGTGAAGCTGCCGTGTTGTCAATCACCGTCTTGCACGAGCTAATCAAGACGTTTGGTCTCCACAGAAAGAAGAAAAAACAACAACAAAAAAAACACTACGACTGGTACAAATCCGTGACTCACTGACGACTCACAATAGCTCAGCCCATTCTGAGGTTCCCGAAGACTAGGAGGCAGTAAACCTTATCCCGTTCTAAATTTAGGATCTTAAATCGCCCGACGGGCCAACGTGTCCTATTTTTGACGGGACGCTCCAGCTTGCTTTAACATTCATTGGTCACGCATGCCACTTTCCCCCCCGTCTCCCCGTGGCAACGTAACGACATGTTGCATCGGTCGACAAGGCAGTTACCATGGTTAGGGGGGGGGGGGGGGGGGGGGGGGGTCTCTCTTCTGCATTTACAGGAAGCGGGGAGGGATGGGGGGGGGGGTCGGAAAACGGGAGGAGGGAGTCTCTGCATCGACCGAGACAACAGGTCGGACTCAACCAGGACCAGGGGAACATTGCAGTGGCCCTGTAGCAACCCCTTTTCAGTTCCCTGTTCGCACAGCTTACCATGGCAACCTGTTCCCATAGCGCTGACAGAGCCCTGTGATGTAATCTCTCGAACTGGTCATTTCCCGATTTCGGTTCAGTGCGAGTTAAGCCCAGTTTGCTTAGCGTCAGGCTTTGCCGTGCTCAGGATCAGGCGTGTGACAGTGCAGGTGTGATTTCAGAGCTACAGTCGCACATTGACGAGGGTCCGAGACTCCACGTGGGGTATTTTTGGGGGAATAAACGGAGCCAGGGAGCAGGCCTCTGTGACCCCCCCCCCCCCCCCCCCCGCCCCTCTGACTGGCCGACAGAGAGCCGCCGTGGTGGGCCGACGGTGTGACGAATTGGGACACTTTGAGCTGAATGTAACGGCACTGGGACTTGTTGGCCCTCCTGACACGATGAGCTTGCCGCCGTGTGGCGTGGTCCGGCCGGCCAACATCCTGGTTCGAGTTTCGGATTCCAGGGTGCGCCAGCGGAGTTCTGACCACGGGGAGGACGCAGGATCGGGTTCTGCGCACACACACACACACACATACACACATTAAGTCTTCCATTGACATGTACATGGGAACCTCCACTAGCGATCACTGGAACACGTTGGACAGAACATAGATAAATGTTCAAAGCTTGGGACACTCAACAGCTGATGGTGGACACATCAATGTGCTGATATATGGTTACCCACACGTAAGTGGACCACCCCTCCGGTAAACAAAAATAGATAAATAAATAAACAGAGGAAAGCGACTACACCAGCTGAGTCATTCCGTGAGATTCCAGCACCGTTGGCGAGCCTGATCCAATCTTCGTCTTAAACAGACTCCGTCCTTAAGTTTCAATAACCGATTAAGACGCCGTTACTAGTACGTTAGGTCGCATCTGAAGAACGTTTCGTTTTTCGTTTCAGAGCTCGAAAAACAGAACGAAACAATAAACGAGGAAACGGAAGGACTTGCGTCACCATTTTATCGCGAGGTGACGTACAGTGGCGCGCTGCTGACAAAGTGAACTGTCAATCAGTGCACACCCAACGCTGGAAGTGTAGCTGATGACTTCAGCAGAATGCGTAGAGTATATCCAGTATAATTTGGGGCTGGGCTACGTCCCGTTGAGCTTGCCAATGAGCGCAGGCCCGAGGGTGACTGTTACCTCCGTGTTCCTCCTCCCCCTCCACCTCCTCCTGACACTAAAGGGGGGAAAATATCTCCACACGCTGCAGATATTTCAGTAAACTCTGTGTCAACAGTGACCCCGCGCGCACAGCCAAGACAAATCCCATTTGCACTTGTGTCCCTCCTTAATCGCTCATCTAAACAAGCTTGTGGTTTTTTTTTTTGGGGGGGGTGGGGAAAGGTGGAGCATGAATGCGCTCTTTCACTGACGGCCGTGTTTGAAGTGAGCTATAACTGCACCTTGGCCTTTCGGCTGAGCCAGCATGACCCATAGTCACAGCCCTACCCACCCACCCCCCCCCCCCAGTCCGAAATGTTCTCACAATGTTAACAAAGTGTAGGGGGCAGGTGGGGGGGGGGGGTGTTGGGGGAAAGGTTATTAACCTAAACTCAGAAACAGAGATGTCCTTCAAGCATGGTAGAGCCTTCAGTTTAGCGCGTGGAAAATCGCGCCGATCAGCACGCCGACGAGTGATTTCTGGACCTCCAAAACCGCCGCGCTCGCAAACCCAAGGACCAGCTTTTCACAAAGCCTCATTCAGGGCAGAGGATTTACACGTTAGGTAACTTTCAAAAAGCCGACATATCTTAAGAACAGCACTCCCAGTGTGCGCAGGGCTAGCTAGTTCGTGGAGGGAGGGGTGGGGTGCGGGGGGGAGGGGGGGGGGGTGCAGGTTAGCGGGGGGTGTTATTAGAAGACAGAACTCAGAGAGGGGCGGAGCTCCTAAATACATTTCCCCGCTGGGAGAAGTGGGCAGCGGCTACACACACCATGAGTAATGCCATTTTCCCTCTCACGCAAATCACTCTCGCTTTTCTCTTTCTTCGACACACACTGGGCTCCCCCTCTGCTCTTTAATTAAAACCTTTAAACAATCCACCGCGCAAGGCACCTTTTAACAGGGTTTCTTTCCTCTCCACAGGCCCAGGGTGTGTGTTGCAGTGGTTTTTTTTTTTTGGAGGGAAAAACCCCCTACTCTGTCCTGGACTGCATTGCACATGTCATTTCTCAACTTTTTTTTTTTTTTTTCCACCTTTCTTGGCTTTGAGGGGGGGGAAAAAAAGGCATAAAATCATCTGGTCTCCGCTCCACTGTGCTTGTCGGGACGGGGTGCTTTCCCATTTTCTCAAAGAGGCTTTATTCTTTTTTCAGATTCGTTTTTTTTTTTTTTTTCTCTCACCGGGATGAGGACCCTCGACAGTACACCTTGTTTGAAGTGCGGTTTGCGAAGCGCAGGACTCCGAAGCGGGGCGTTTGATGTACCCGAGTCTGCGGGCGCCCGGCCAAACATGCATTCCACCCCCCGCCACCCGACCCCTTCGACCCCCCCTGCCGCCACATGGCACTGGCAGTGCCCTGGACCGCTCAGCCTAAATCTAGCGCCGTTCCAACTGTTCTCCTCACCCCATCCTCTTTCCCCTCCTTCACCTTTACGCGTCCCCTTTCTAACCTGTCCTCCTGTCGTGACATCACTTCCTGTGCAAACCCTGCACAAACGTACGGGCCTCTCCAGGCAAGGCCTCCAAAGCCCCTGTGGATGGCAAGGATAGATATCAAAGAGCCAGGGTTTGGTTTTTGACGGGACAGTATCAAGCCCAGGTGGTTTGGTTTTAATTTCGGACCCCCATCCTCCCCAACGCCCAGCACCCAGATTTCACGGCCTGCCGTGTAATCCCCTCTCCCTGGGGAATTAGCAGGTGGGGGTCAGACGGGAGGGTGCAGGGTGCGGACAGACACCGGAGCCCCCCCAATCAGTACAACTTCATCCCAGAGGGGCTAAAATTACAGTACCCCCCCCCCCCCCCCAACTACCAAAATCTTCCCCCCCATTCTTCACACATACCAGAGGGCAGGGAGTTAAGCAAAACAGAGCATCTGTGCTAGTGTCTGCCAGGGAATGCCTGGCAGGGCAGATAATCATTACAGCAGTTAATAAAGAGGGGGAGGACTGGGAGGGTAATGCGAGCGATCAGTGTTCCGGAGAACACTGAAGAAAAATGTCACTCAGTGCCAACCAATCACAGTGGACCACCACCCAGCATATTTGCGGGTTGCTGACCGATCACAGTTGCGCACTAAGCCTGGTCGTTTCAAGGATGCTGACCAATCACGAGGGCCCACTGCCCCAGGTTATAGGAAACTGACCAATCACAGGAGTCAATGAGAAGCGGCCTTTAAATCTTTTTTTTTGTTGCAGTGAAACAACACGAAGCAGCCCTCGGAAATAGCCCTGCATTAAGTCTGGAGGTGAGGAGCAGGTGTGTAATCAGGAAGAGCGTGTGAGTGGAGGAGTATCGGCGTCAGAGCAGGACGGAGCGCTGCGAGTGATGTCAGAAACACAGAGAGGATTTTGGGAGGGTGGGAAAGGTATTTGGGTCACATCAAAGAAAAATAACTGGTGGTGGGAGTGGACATTTTGTGGCTCAGGGCGGGACCGAAAGATGTTCTTTAAACCGTATAAAATCCAAAAAGGGGGGGGGCTTCTGTCACTGATACACTGATACATGTTTCACAGTCTGATAGAGCCAGATG